>JAUMHF010000004.1:2442392-2477227 GCA_032359275.1 Microctenopoma steveboyesi | reverse complement strand
GTCTTGTTACAATTTGTCTGTAATTTGTCTTTAATTTATTGTATTGTTTTTCTATCTGTACTGTCCTAGAGAAGCTATAGAAGACCAAAGCAAATTTCTTGTATGTGCAACAGAGTGGTTAAGGCAGAGGGCTGGGAAGCAAAGAGCCCCGGGTTCGATTCCCAGCTGAGGCACCCAGCCCATTCCCCCTGTACCAGGTGTGCTCCTGAGCGAGACACCCAGCGCTAGCTCCCCGAGCGCCTCCTGTGGCTGTCACTGTTCCCCCCAAGGGGGATGGGTCAAATGCAGAGAACACATTTCGTTGTAACATGTAAAAATGTATTCAATGACAATAAAATGGATTCTTCTCCTTCTTATCTTATCTCAGTGCTGTAGCATCCAGCACGGTAGGGGGCGGTAGTGCGCCCCAGAGACTATTGTCAAGCGCTTTTTTAAAATATAGAGGAAGTTATAAATCTCGATTTGATGTACTGTATATACCGTGCTGGATTTATATTTTACGTATGTTCCATGTAAAAGGTAGTTGTCGGGTTGTGTAATGAGCGGGATACCAGGGACTGCTGTCGTCCAGGTCACCAACCTGTCTTCGGCTGTGAATAGCGAGCAAATGCGCACCCTGTTCGGTTTCCTGGGAGACATCGAGGAGCTGCGGCTCTACCCACCCGAGTAAGAGCAGCCTTCCCCGGCACGGCCAGCATGGCAACACCGCGGATGTGCGGCCTTTCCTGCACACTCCAATGAAGAAGTCGGGGAACATGATGCATAACTAATCCGTCTTTTTTTCTGCTTGTTTTCCCCTTTCACAGCAATGCGCCTCTGTCTTTCTCGTCCAAAGTGTGTTATGTAAAGTACCGCGACCCGTCCAGTGTTGGTGTGGCGCAGCATCTCACCAACACTGTGTTTGTTGACAGAGCTTTGATAGTAGTGCCATGTGCGGAAGGTGAGTGCCACGTCGTTTAGGTCACCACACATCACCTGGACTCGCCAGGGTCCCTCTTTCTTATTTCTGTAGAGAGTCATCGCGTTGCCGTTGGTTACAGATTTCTGTGTCACCATATTTTTTTTAGCTAGATATGTGTGAAAGCCTCCAGCCAAGGTTTCTGTTTGGTGTCACAGGGCGGATTCTTCAGAAAAAGCTGCACCATTTAAGTTAGCTTACTGTATTTCCCAAAGGGTAAATGCCATTATTGTCTGGACCAGGTAGCTTGTGTATTCCTCCTAAGAAACTAATGTTACTTACAGAATAAGTCCCCAGCTAACATAATCCCTTTTCTCTTTCATTTTTGGCGCTCCTTTTCTTTAAATCTCCCTCTCCTCTGGTGTTGCTCCCTTGTGTACAGTCAGAAAAAAATGATATCACCTCTAACTTGATGCTTTTTGTCCACGTGACTTGGTGCTGGATGGCTACTGAGTTTATTAATTTGGTTTTGTATGTTTTTTCTGTGTGATTATGTGTGCATATCAGATGACTAGACTGGCCCAGCTGTAACACTACACTAGCCTGAGTCAGGCATTGTTTTCCAAGCCACTATCCCCGATCGGGCCAACGCAGCCTTCAAGGGGGAATGTGACCAGGAGAATAGCCCGCTGAACCTTCCAAGATGGACATCTTGTCTCTTTTGATTTATTTACTTTTTCTTTTGGTTTGTTTACTTTCGTACTTTCCCATGTTGTCCACTCTCTACTGTCTGTATCTAGAAACTACAGTATTGCTGTTCTCTAGCATTGTGTTTATATTTGTTATTTTGGTTTGTTGTTTTGATTATTGTCCAACCCCCACCCCCCTCTCTCTTTCTGCTACAGCTGCAGGTTGTGTGTGATTGAATTCTGTCCAGGTTGCTACGGCATACCGGTGGGATGTGTGTCACACATGGGATGCTAGGAGGATCACTAACACTTTACTCTTTTGTCCGCCTCTCCTGTTGTCGTAATCAAGGGCTAGACATTTCAAAAGTGAGGCCTAGTAGTAAAATCTTTACGACATTTGAATCTTTTCCACTTTTGATCTGCAGTGATTCAGGTGTTTTCCCTCACATTACTACGCTACACCTGTGATATGGAAGTGCAGTATTTGATGATAACAACACAGACAAAAGGCTATTAACATCATCTTCTTCTTTTCATCTGAAAATTCACGACACATGCATTAATGTTTCGCGTCGTTATTTGTTGAAATAGATTCCCTGTGCAATAGTATGTTCAGGAAATTAGCCGTGTTAGATCAGTTGTAATTCATGTTCAGTGCATCCAGTCTGTAGGCATTTTGTCTCCTGCTAGTCTTAGCTTTCTTCTTCACTACGCATTAAACAGTAAAAGCAGCAGATTTTAACCCAGAGCGGAATAAGCAGATTTCCTGATTGGTTGTTTTTTTATAGCTAAGTCTTGGCTAACATTTCTTACACTTCTTAAAATTGTTGTTCTTCTCTGTATCTGATGTTCTGTGTGCTATTAGTGATGCAGCCATTGGGGTTGTCTTGTGTTGCACATCTTTCCAACACTGCGAAACGATCGCCCCACGGAAAAGCGCCCATGCTTGATATCGTATGGTTCATGACCAATATGTTTCCAGTACAGGTGACCCATACATCAAAGTGTTGACTCATTCTCTGCATTGTTTTTTTTTGTTAGTTTTTTTGATCTATGAAAAGAGACCAAACAAAAAAAATCAGTGTTCTTTTGTTTGTAAAAAGAAAAAAGTTAAGAATTTTACTCTTTAATTCACATTGACTGAGAATAATAATTAGCGAAAGCAAAGTAAGGATGCTCGGTCTCCACCATACCACGAATAAGCATAGAGCACTTGTAGGGTGTATGGGGAGGTGTATGTTCTCTTTCTCTCTAGAATACAGTGGGCTAATTGTGCAGACATAGAGGAGACAGAGATAAGAGTCCCTCTCTTGCCTTCACTAATATTGGCTTCTGTTCTGCAGGGAGAATCCCAGAAGAAGCCAAGGCCTTGTCTCTCTTGGCACCTGCCACTCCAGTAGCCAGTGTGATTCCAGGTGGGGGACTGCTACCAGCTCCTGCTCCGTCTCCCATTCAGAGTGTGAGTCACCATCTGGTACTTAGCCTGATGCATTTTCTGCTGATGTGACATGTACGTTGGAAATAATGTGCGTGCGTGTGTGTGTGTGTGTGTGTATTTTACACGGACAGTTGAACCTTCCCTCAGTGAATCGGGTATCAGCTGGTCTTGAGGCCACAGCACCGGTGCACTCTCAGCTGCCTCTCATGGGCAATGTTGACCCCTCGAAAATCGATGAAATCAGGAGGACCGTCTACGTCGGCAATCTAAATTCACAGGTAACACACTGTCAATTTCAGAACAGGAAGTACTAATCTATTGTCATGAAGGTATTGGTCTGTCCATGGTCGATAATCTAGTAAATAATCTATCACAAAGGTTCAAAATGAAAACAAATCCAAAACCAAACTGGAGAAATTCTGCACCTAAGATGTGACTGTAGTTTGTTGTGGGCTGTTTTCAGGTACCGATGACCAGAACCAGAACCAGTTTACTGCTCTCGTGACTACTTAGACTCATACACAGCTCAACCGTTGCTTTGTTCCACAGACCACCACTGCAGACCAGCTGCTGGAGTTCTTCAGGCAGGTGGGGGATGTAAAGTTTGTGCGGATGGCCGGAGACGAGACTCAGCCAACGCGCTTCGCTTTCGTAGAGTTTGTCGAGCAGGATTCAGTCGCTCGAGCTCTGACCTTCAATGGAGTCATGTTCGGAGACAGACCTCTGAAGTACGTCTTCTCTGTTTAAATGTCACTCAGTAGTTAAATCAGAACATAATTGTTGTTTTATTTCTTTCAGGGTGAATCATTCCAATAACGCTATAGTAAAACCCCCCGAGCTGACACCACAGGCTGCTGCTAAGGAGCTGGAAAGTGTGATGAAGAGGGTGAGAGAGGCTCAGTGCACAATTGCTGCTGCGATAGAACCAGGTACAGATTTTTGATTTGCTTTGGTTTCAGTAAGAAAACGGTGAAGCTGTGTTAAGGTCTGATGATTAGACTGTTGCTCCCACTCCCACAGAGACGAAGAATCCCTCAAGTCTGTCCAGAAGACCACGGCGATCGCGCTCAAAGTCACGCTCCTGTTCGCGCTCGAGAACGTACAGGGAAAGGTCCCGCTCGAAACACAAGTGTGTATCAGCACTCTGAGATTTTAGATGTTTCTCTCGATGCTGCCGTCATATGATTGTGCCCAGTCAGATGCAATTTTTTCCCCTGTCGGAGCAGAACATCACAGAGGTCATGGGCAGACTCCCACAGCTCCCGAGTCGGCCACAAGAGGCACTCGTGCTCCAGAGACGTGAGACGCAGTCGGAGTCGCTCAAGGTATGAGCAGAGCAGCAAGCTGTGTTTGAATGTTGACATTTATTTCATGGTAATGCTTTTGTGTGCCTGCTCATGCATGTATTTGCATTCATGTAATGCATTCCGCTTATACTCAATGTACTCAAATAGCTAATGTGTTGTTGTCAGGGGCCACAGGAGAAGGAGTAAGGAGCGATCCAGGGGCCCTTGGAGGAAAGCACCGTCTCCAAAGAGGTCAATGCATCTACATTTAATGAAGGAGGATGTTCTTAAGTTTCCCATGTTTGAAACCATGCGTGCACGGCGTCAGTCACTGCATTTACATGCAGTTAGTTCAGCAGGTTGCTCGCAGAAGGCGGGTTTTGTTGGTAACCGAGGTTACAAGCACTTCGCCAGGTTACTGGAAACATTCAGTAGAGTCATCTGATTTGTCCTCGATGCTGGGCTTGATTTGGAAGTGTCGTTCACTGATTTTAACTATAGCAACACAAGAGTTAGTTTCCTGATATAATATAAATAGCTGTGACGGCGACATGCAGACACGGCGTGTGAAAGATAGATGCATCATGAAGAAAAGAAACACGGTTACGCAGATAAATGACAGAACTCTGAGCTCTCCAGGAGAAACCAGGTTTCCCGTTAACATAACTAAGAAAGCAGACATGTGAACTCGCTGACTGAGGCGCTTCAGTCCTCATCGTTGCTTCATTTCTTTCTTTGAACTCTTCCAGAGGAAAGAAAGAGAAGCAGAGGGATCACAGCAGGGACAGGAAGGAGTGCTCTACATCCAGGAGGCGGAGTCGCAAAGACGAGAACAGGATAAAAAGCAGGGGCAAACCCATGAAGGTAATGTAGATTACACACGTGGAAATGTAAGTTATTTAAACAATAAATAGTAGATTAACTGATTAGATTAAGTAGATTAACTGAATTCTAAAGATTACTCACAACCATTCTAAATCGCCATAGTATCAATGAGTGACTGTAGCTCACACCCAGGGTTGAGTCAAGGAGATGGATGATAGAGCAGCTGTGAGCTTTCTGTTAGTTTACGTGTAAACGAGGAGCTTAATTTGAGTAAGAATCCCTCTTCGCCGCGCTTTTCCTGTGCATTATCCTGCGCATTATCCTGCGTGATATTGCAGCGTTAACATGGGATCAGCTGCCGAATGCCTTTTAGGACTAACTCGTAAGAATCCGTACTCGCTGACGTCTGCCTTTCTCCAGTTTCCCGGCCTCAACTCGGCTCCCCCGCGACCTTGTTTTCTTACACGAATGTCTTAACGTTAGCATCAAAGCAGGTGAGCGCTGACCTACTTCTGAAGATTTACTACAGAGATCGTCCAAATCTGATAACCGCGATTATCGCTCTTCATCTTCTGTGCAGATAACAATCAGAACATTTGTTCATCTCAACAACTGACAGCTGATGCTTTTGCAGTCATGCAAAAACCAGTAAAAACCTCAATTAAATCTAATTGAGTACAAAAGATCAGGCAGGTTTAGCTGACGTCATAAACAGATCCTCAACCTTTCTTTTTTTTTGTTTGCTGGAAACCTAGTTTGAAATGTGTTTACCCAGGCTGTTGATGCAGAAGCTCAAAATCTCAAAATCAACTTGACTGCAAGCGTTACGGAGAAATGACGACTTTAAATTGCCGCTGTTACAGTGATTGTTAAATTATAGGCCACTACTTAAGACTAAGCAAAGTCTTCTTTCTCCAAAGCACTAACATTTAAACATTAAAAGATACATGTACTTTTCTTTTTACTTCCTTTATCGGAGCTTCATCAAATTCAGCACAAGTTTGAATGTAGTTTCCAGAAAATCTCCAAGAGAAAACGTGAATGCTCTTTAAATATAAACATCTGGTAATGTTCACTTTCCGGTCGGGTGCTATTGTACATTTGCAGAAGGTGTTGCAACAGGGTGACGTGGACTGACTGTCGGCACCCCGCTGTAGCACCCTGTCGTCAGCCGCTGGGCTTGTTTGTTCTCGCCGTGCAAAAACGTGACAGGTTCTTCTTGTTGCTCACATTTTGTTTTCAGACGGAACGGGACTATGACAGAGGAGCAAAGATAGACTGTGAAAGTGACCGAGAACACTCGGCCACTCCCAGCGACGACATGACATTATCACCCTTTGTCCAGCATAACGGTAACTACAAGACTCACACGGCTGAGGACACGTCTGCAGGTGCAGGCGGCATCAAGTGACTGTTGAATCCGCCTACTAACGAATTACCGGATCATCTCAGTGCTCCTCACATGCATACACTGACAGTGGGATACTCTAATTTCTCATAGTTTGGTAATTCATCTTATTTTTATTAACCCATATAAAGGGCAACTGAGCACTCCATGTGTATGTGTGTGTGTGTATATATATATATATATATATATGTATATATATATATACACAGTGGTTGAAGACGGGGACTAAGAGGGACTAACGCTCCAGAACTGGTCTCCGGTCTGGCTTTTGAAAAGAGGTTTCCCTTCATGCCTCCAGTGACATCTTGACTCTACTTTTAAAGAATTAAATTATTGCAAACGCCTTTTTTAATATGAGCCGTATTCATGTCCTGCTGTTTAACGTCTGCCATTTATTTGCTGTTAACGGTAATCAGAGGTTTAACCCTTTTGTTTGTGGCACCCGAACACGGGAGCTCGCTGTTCTCATTTACATTCATTGAATCACAGCAGTACAAGGTCGTGACGCTTTGGAAAAGAAAATGAGTGAAATGAGCCAAACGAGAAGGAGGCGATAGACGTAGAAAGTAATGAAATATGGTTACAGAGCCCACTCGGTGTCTCGCGTGGGCCTTCGTACGTCAGGTTTTCACAGAGCAGGTGTTTGATACTGTTTGTTTCTTATTATGCTGTAATAATATACTCTGTGACTGGGTAAACCTGCTTCAACCGGTTTTTAACCTGTTCAAAAGGACATTTCGTTTGATGTGTGTGAATACGCGTTTTGTGACAGATCGAGGGGTAAAGAATAAACTCGTCTCTGGCTGTTTGAGGTCTGAGGTGCGACTCTGGCTGTGCTGTGGTTATGATGACAATTTCCCATATTCTCTCTGCTCATTTGCTGAGTGGAACAGGTGGTACATTACATATTTAATACACGTTAAAGGACGTCGGGGTCCAACTATGAACCTTTAGCGTTGGGGTGAATTTAAAACCTGAAAACATTTTTCCTGTTCACGCTGCAATGCTCATTTGCCCTTTGTGTGGCGTCGAAGAGCCACTAGAGTTGTGAAGTGTCCTGCACCAGCTAGGGTGTCCTGCAAAATGTGTGTTGTTTATTTTAACTCTTGAAATGCTGTAATTACAGAAATGCAGGTGGGGTATAAGATCCATTTCTCGTTTGGTCTACATGACTACGTTGCTTGGTTTCCTGTTTATTGTTGGTGGATGTACATGTACGTGCTTTTTTATATCTGTTGTTACCAGTAGTGGCAGTAAGATCACAGTACGTCATGTTCCTCATCCTTTTTTGTGGTGATGCTGTGAGCAAGAGACTTTACAGTTTTATAAATACGATAGCGGTCTATGCTGTAAAGTGACAGTAGTGCGGAGAACGTCTGCAGGCTCATATTTCTCAGATGATGGAGATGCTGAAGTTCACAGGGACGGTCTAGACGAGGCTGAACAATACATACAGGTCAGCGAACAGCCTGCAAGCACAGAAGGATCAAAAAGTGCCTGGACTCAGATTGTACAGAATATCCCAATAAAGTATGGAGACTTATTGACAGATGCAACATGGATTTCTAATTATTGACGCCTGGCTGAATCTAATGAGATGATATATTAAAGTAATATTAGTTGAAAAGTATCTACGAGACGTGTGGGCTTTTACTTATTTTAACGTTTGTTTGTTAGTAGTTTGAAGTTGTGTCAAAAAATGAAAGCTTTTGTTTCTGTGAACTTAAAAACCATCATTGCCAAATTCCACTCTTCTGAACCGGATTTAAAACATTTTTTTGTTCTGCAGTGTGAAGTGGTGAACGTGTGGTGACGTTTAGCGAAAAGCGTTTCCAACAAACCACTTTTTCTGTCACGGTTTGCAGCTCGCGCAGAGGATCGGTTGCACTGATTCTGAATGTTTGGACGTGGAATCCCTCAATACTGAACCTGGACAGTTTTCCAACATGCTCCAAAACTAATTTCACTTCAGCTTTTTTTTTTGGTTTCTACAGGTAACGCTTGTTCAATAAAGAGTTTTGGAGATTTGTGTATCAAATCATTTGGAGTGATTCAGTCAAAGATATTTATTTCAGCTGTTTATCATTTATCGGAACATTTAATTGTTTACTGATTAATCCACCCGTTCACGCAGTCATTGGAATAAACAGCTAGGAAGCACTAACAGTCATCCTGCTGGTTCCCATCATGCTTTGGTCATGGTTTATTAAAAGTGCGCCATTTTTTGTACAGTTTTCCTGCTGTGATCCAAAGATCAGCATCGTCTTTCGTGCCGCGTTACATTTAGCTCACAGCGCTGTTGTGAAGAGAGCAAAGAGATTTACAAATGTAAATAAGAGACATCAGCTGATGACAGAAGAGGTTGAGTAGTGCTCATATCATTTACAGATAGGTTGTGTCTTAGAGGTAGGAAGAGGGAAGACTAGGTCTTTAGTCCTTTAAATCAGCCCTTAGTCTTTGTGAATATGCACATTTCTGTGTATGTTCTATGGCAGGTAACATAAGTGCAGCACTAAATAGTTGAAGAATTGCTACTGGTAATGTAAGACTGAATACATTCAACATCAACGAGTCAGATTTAGTTAAGTTCTTCACGTGTCTGACTCTCCGTGCTTTACAGTCCAGTTCCAATCAGGCCGTTTTCACAGGATTGTGGACAACTCACTGTCCAAGGTTGGACTGCTACTGAATTGTCTTATGTAGTCCATTCCTGTCTTTACCACAGTTAGGTCTGTCTCCTCCGGCTCGCTGTCCTCAGCTCGAGTAACATCTGTATCCGCTGGGACGCCCTGCGGCATCAGCTGGTGGAACATCTCCATCGTTGTGTATTCACTTGAAAAAGCAGGAGGAGGACCGTGCAGGTCTGTCTGCGGCACGCTTGAGCGCGCGCCTGTGGGGACATCTGCTGGGAAGCCTCCAGATTCTTCATCTTCGTCTCTCCGGATCCAGTTGCAAGTCATTCCTGCTGAATCCCCCTCATTTTCGGAGGTGTCCAGAAATGGTAACGCGTTGTCAGGGATCGCAGCCTCTTTCTCAACTATCTGAAGACTGTTCGTGTCCCATTCTTCCACCTTCAGAGTATTGATGGACTCCAGGAGTTCCTGAGTGACATAATACGAATACGTCAAACCTTCGACAGCATTAACATCCCAGTACAATAAATACATTTTGTCAATGTATCCTGTGCGGCTCAGCAGGTTCCTGTGGTTTCTCTGTAGTCTGGCAGGTAATTTGAAATTTAGTTTGGCTCTCACGATGCTATAAATGGAACTTGTGATGTGATCGAACACACTCACCAGCTCACAAGTTCGATCTATTTTCTGCATTGCATTGCTGTTTCCAGGATTCGGTATGCTGGGCCACACGATGGCTTTTGTTCTACACGAATAGAGCAGACGAGGTTTAGTTGAGAAGGGAATAGAAAGTAGATGGATGCCATTGTTAGGACAATAAGAAAAAGATAACGATACCTTTTTATTACTGCAGGTCCAAATATCAGCACACTGATGACGGCAACGTAGATTATGATGAGACCACTTAGACTTAAATCAAAATGTTCTTTAGAAAGAAAAATGGCAGAAAAATCCCAGTTAATTGAGATAATTGTTGGCATGTGGTCTAATTCGCTTTTTACTGCTATAACCTTGATGGTTTGTCCTAAAGGTGTGTGATGTGCTTCGTACTCCTGCTCCTGCCCTGGTGAAACCTGAAATCTGGACCTCGTATGCAGTGCCGCTCTTCAGATTCGCCAGCTGATAGTGGTTCAACTCCGGTTCCACTGTGACGTCTGCAGTCAGAGAGTCGCAGTTACGAACGCAACTTGTATACGCAACGTTATATTATTATTACACTCATTTTCATATGCACGCTCTCGTGGATCAGAAAATATGCCTCCCTGTGATAGCAGCACATTTTATCTGGCCTTTGGAGACGGTGTGTAACCATCTGCTGAGCAATGAAGGTGAAGCTAACGACCAATGATTTTATAGGATGATTTACACAGTTAAAAGTGAGATTATTATGCAGTGACAGAGGCTTTGTCAAGTTCTGATTACCTGAATGCGGGGCCGTGGCCCTTATGGACCCCTGGATTACCAGTGCCTGTGCCTGATAGATGACACTTACTTATCTCTGCATCCCTCGCGTGGTATCCCTCCATGTAGTGGATTGTGTAACCCCGTAGAAACCCCTGAACGTCCTCCTCCGGGATGGTCGACCATTCCAGCACCACCGAGTTCGCCGTCACGTTGTCACTGCTGATGTTTGGAGCGATGACGGGAGCTTTTGGAGCAGCATGTGAAGAGGTCAGACCATTATAGACAGAGTTTACACTTTAGTCTGGACCCTAGGGCGTCGACTTACTTCCTTCGATGAAGTAGAACTGTGTACTCCCATAGGTGCTCTCGCTGTTATTCACATGCTTCATGTTGCAGGTGTTCTTGTTTGTTCGCGTGTGCAGAGTGATGGTGTATCTCTCGTAAGGCTCCAGGCGGTCTATTAAAAACAACCCAGTGAATTATGTCAGAGTCAGGATACACGGTCAGATGCGACGCTTAAACCTGGGGAAGCTGAAACGGCTTCGTATGTGCCACAGTTGATGTAACGCCTCTAAATAATTGCAGGAGTCTCACATTGTAAGTGGAGCACAGTTAATGTCCTGGTTAAGGTTAGGAAAAGGTTGTGGTTACTATTGAAGAAGTCGTATTCTCGCTTGCTATTAACGTCTAACTTGAACCACATTCTTTTCTTGAGCTTAACCAAAGTTTTTTTGTGGCTCACATACGTATAAACACAGTTAGTAGTGTGGGCGTGAACCCACATATCAGATATGAAGGTCCTGCACGGCGCAGTTACAAAAAACACGGCAGCGCCTCCACATGAAGATCACGCTTTCTTTAAAATGTACCTAGAAAAACACGTTACTAGCATGTGAAGTTCATTTCTAGGACATGAGTTCACTATAACACGTGCATATTTACACACCTTGCAAGTTAGATATGGTCCTGTTGTTCACTTTATTCTGAAAAAAGGACTTGTGCATTGCTTTTTGCCCTTTTTTCCTCCACTCCACACAATAGCAGACATAGGTTTTGATGAGATCATCTTTCCAGTGGACAGTAAACGAGGTATCGTTGTGTACTGTCACCCTCAGCCTCTCGTCTCCAGTACCTGTAGGTATATGTCATATTTGAATCTTTCCATCTAGCTAAAGGAACTAGAAGGCCAAACAGTGCTGCTGAGTGAGGGAGTACTCACTGGGCACGTCTCTGCGCCGTGGTATCGTTTTGCTTACAGCTGGCGAGATGCTGACGTTGTTGACGGCGCTGATGCTGACGTGGAAGGCCGAATACGACAGGACCAGTTGGATCTCGGGCTGAGTGGTGTTCACGCGCTGGCACGCAGCCTCTTCGGATGCTTTCTGGATGGTCACGTAGAAGCTGTCATACGGCTTTGTAGCAGGAAACTAACAATAGAAACGATTATCAGCCGCGGCCGCAGAGAAGAGCTGTTCACCTTGATATTTATGGTTGTAGGAACAAGGCAAATTCTGTAAATTACCACCCATGTTAGAACGATGAGCCGTTCGCCTTCTTTCTCTGCAATGTCACTATCTTCAAACCTGTCAATTTCAGGTTGAGTTGTCAGTTCTGAAAGAGAAGTTAGATGTTTTATTTTTACCTCATCATATTTATTTCTCCTTGATACGAACTGTTTAAAGCAGCAAACTAACCTGACGGCACAGTGTACGTTTCACTCCATGGACACTGTGCGCATTTTTCATTAGTAACACACTTTATCTGCACAACGTAGGCTAATGACGAGTTAAGATTCTCCACCGTGCATCCCGTTCCTGTATGGGATTGCTGTACAATAATAATAATATTAATAACAATAATGAAGAATGCCAGAAAATTAAAACATCAGTTCACTCCTGTTCCTCTCAAATTACTGTTCTTATTTGCTATTATACCCGTTACGTAACCAGCTCTGATCTGTTGTGAGACAGACCTGACTGCAGCAGCAGATAATCAGTGCAGAGAGGAGACACAAATGTACCATAACCACAGACACGTCGAGATTAGTTCACTCAGATAACATGATTCTGATAACAGGAGCCGTTTGAAGGTGAGAATGTTTGAAAAGATAACCCTGGTAATCCTGCACTGGGACACACGATGGCACTTTAGAAAGTTACACCAAGATATTTATGTTTCCCTTATGGAATTATTTTATTCCATTAAAACAGTACAAATAGTTTTCTGAAGCAGAAAACAGGACAAAGTTTTCCTGGCCTCAGTCGACCACAGCCATCATTACTTTTTAACGTTGTTACTAAGTCTGTTGTTACACTTATGCAGAGCAAGCACAGACGTCTTGTACAGAAACGTGCGATGTGTAATACATGCAATACATGCATACACGCTTGCTCTAAGAGATGTTTGTCATTTTCTGATGTTTCAGCTTGTAGAAGCTCCAAATGAAGAATAAAAAATGCGAGGTTCACCAAAACAAACGTGTGTTTTGTGTAGTGAACCTAACACTAACCTCCTTCCAGGACTGGCTGCTCAGCGTTTTATATCTCACGCTGAATTCCTTGATGGCGTTGCGGTCCTCCTGTTGCCAGCTCACGTTGACGTGGATGTTTCCAGAGTGGCGACGGAAGGACGCCTTGTGCGGAGGACCACATCGCGCTGACGTAGAAAACAAAAATCACCATGAAATAGAGAGAAAGAGAAGCTTACTGCTGAACACTTGTGTTTGTGAACTTACCTAAGCTATTCGTTGGTCCTCTAAAAACCGCTTTTGTGCAGCTTGTTGAGTTTGAGTTTTCAAAAATCTCAGCAGTGATGTTATAGTTTTCGTATGTGGTAATGGTCTCGTCAATGGTGCATTGTTCTCTGCCTTTCGAGAGAGAACTGTTTGATCAGAAACACCAGATATTTAGCATTAAAAGAAATATACGTGTAATGCATGCCTTTAAAAGCCAGACACACTCATCACACTTACTATTGTTTTATAATGAGTTCATATCTGTTCGACTTTGCTGTCGTCTGGTTTCCAGGTTTCCAAACACATTTCACAGCTTTACGTTTAGCTGTACTGAAACAGTCTAAGTCATGGACTCCAGCTGAAAGAGAGACATAGACAAAAAACACTTTTAGAAGCTCGTTTCACCTCTGATGATTAAGCCTAGGATGACTCAGAGGTATCTTTATTACCTGGGTGAATTCTGCAGTGCTGGTATTTGGAAAAAATGTTGCAATTCACTGGAACATCACATGAATACAGTGAGAAACTGGATTCACAGATTATTTTCTCAGCCATGGAAAAAACACAACGTACAACTTTTTTGAATTGAGTAGCAGTATAATGAGTGAAGTACACACGCTTACCTCTGTCTGCTTGGATTTGAGGGGGGAGTGTTGTGCAGTATGCAAGAATCACACCTTGAACATGAACAACAGAAGGTAACTCAGCACAGACTAAAGGAGAATATTCACTGAATATAAGCTTATATAAGAAATAAGCTAAGCTCACAATTACAATTTATAAAGAAAATGTTTGAAAATGTTGTTTTTCCCCGACTACTTACCAAGGATGAAGAAACTGAAATGCCTTGAAAAGGAGAAACCTCGTGAGCTTAAAAACTTCCAGCCAACCATGTCGCATGTGAATTACTGAAAGACTGAAACCATGAAAGTGGGTCTGAGATAGTCTCACACCCACAGTTTGCTGCCATTCACAGACAAGAAGGAAATGCTTTGAGGACTTATACTGTCAGTGTAGAGGGGTGGGGACACGTTAAGACTCATAGACTGACTCTACACGTCCCCAGGAGGGACGAAAAAAAAGGTTCTTTGTACTTCTTCTTTCTACAAATAAACGTGTTCAGAGGCTGCACAGTCTGAACGGCAACTTCTTCCTGCAGCTGGTGTCTTAGAAAGTAAAAAGACCCAACATCAAAATTCACGTGTTTCTTCTAAGATTTCAATGTGGGTGTGCGTCACATCGTAAAAATACGTGACTGTTTTACAAAGTGAATTCAGGAACCTGCTTTCAAAGAACTGACTGAAAGTTTTATTTTAAAACTGCTAATTGTGTCACATTATATGACGTGTTTGCTTTTGAATCAGAGGGAGAGCTGATGTGTTTGAAGCATGTTTCACTGTGTCACCTGCTCCCATTTCAGTTTCTGTGTGTCAGTTCGCCTGTCTGGTGAGTTCCTTGAAACCTGAACACACACTGATGCACAGAGCTCACAGAAATGTACCTGTGTAGCGTTAATAAAGGATGTTTCCACTCTCGGTTCAGTTTCATTGGAAATGATGGTGCGGCATAAATTTTTACTTGTCAAATGTGCAACTAAATATGTTTTGTACATAAAAATGAATCTATTGCTTCGTGTTTGAGTAAAACAAAATCTGACACGTTTAGTTGAAGATTCCGTTGTTAAGTCATCTGAATAGTTTTTGCTGACTCCGTCATCTCTCCTGTCCTTTACCACGAGCGTGCGCAGGCATCCTCATGTAACACATCACCATTACCAACACAAACGAATGCAGGGGCTTTAATGAAGAGGCCCCAACAGTCATACCAGTTTATTAAAACACTCTAAAACCTAGCTAAGATGGAAAAGAGAAGACGCCAGACAGCCAAAACCAGATGTGGACGAAAGCACATACTGCAGGATGTGAAAGTTCGTTGGAAAGTACAATAATATAACTTGGTGACTATGACTATAAAATGACATGTTAGGGCATGGGGACAGGATTTTTCCACAACATATGCCCCCCTTGTAATAGTTCCAACCTATTACACACTTACACTTACACTTACACTTCAGTGCAAGTTAGACAGATTCAATGCAACCTCCCATCAATCCATACTTCGTCCTCATCTGCAACGGAGGCGAAAAACCCCCAGTGATGACAGCTAGGGGAAAAAATTCCTCTGTGGCCCAATTCCAGTGCGACCGCTTTACAGCTGCAGAGAACCTGTCTCTAAGCAGACAGACTTTAAATATGTCCAATGGATTTCAACTTGAACCAATCAGTGAACAAAGTATAGTCACTATGAATCTTCTAATAAGTGGAAACTCACTGACCCCCAGGTAGAGTGGCCTGAAAGTCAGGTCAAGGCAATTAGACTTCTTATATGTGTCTTTGAGCAGATGGGAATGTGCATTGTTTACGTAACCAATCAGATGGGGCATATTAATCAATACAGGATAGTAACCAGTAAAGCTTCGAGTATTAATTTCACATCACAAGTAACAGACCTAATCTGGGGAAACTACAGAGGCCAAAGATTAAAGATTAAAGTTACAGAGACTTCAAAGAGACAAAATCTCGCTACACTCTCCAGTAGTCACCAGTTGTCACTGATCTACACTCATCCGTATTGATAAAACCTGTGTTTCACATGCAAGAAACCTAACCCTTGTAAAAACCTCTGCCCCCTACCACTACTGCTAAACTAGTAAATTTAGAGGACTGATAAATCAAAACCAATATAACTGCATTAACATAGGGCATCCGAAACAATAAAGAATGAACGAACCCTAGAAGTACAACAAGTATACAAGTATACAAACACTGTCCTCCTGCTATCAGGTCACCGAGACATTTATTTATTCATTAAATACCTGTAAAGATTTACGGCTTTTAAACGGGATACTGAATACTTTTGTTACTATAGTCTTTGTCAATTAAACCCACAATTATTTTTGCTGCGTATTCTGCTCGCATACGCATATACTTATTGGCTACCTCATGTTTAGAGACATTGCATCACTACAAGCTGAAACTGATTGCACTTGATGCCCCTGATGGAACTGTTCTTTCTTTATCATCCTTGATGGGGCACCGCTAGACTAATTTTAGTCACAGGTTTATGAATTCTGATATAACTCTTTAATAACGGCACGAACAACATGATATATACTGTCAGCCTCATAAATCATAATGTCCCTTCACCACGACCACTACATGTCCGATAAGATGACATAGAGGCGCTCCCTCTGCGTCCAACGGTGGTGAAGTGAAGCCATGTGGGTGTCCCTGTCCGTGTGGTTGCAGCCGGCCCTTGAGTCTCACCCACAAATCCCTAGGCAACAGAGCTCCACGATTTCTTAGCATCATCTGTGGCATCCGAGGTGATAGGTGTGCAGGCACCTCCAGTGCCTCGTCCCAGCAATCGGCTTAGGCAGACAGCTCGTTCCCCTCGTCCTCCTACGCTCAGCTGTGCGGAAGGTTAACCCCTGGTGTGGACCTGGCCTCCCCTCGTATGGTCTGCGCGTCTCTGCTGTGGACCAAACCTCCTTCTTTCTAACCGGTTGGAATGATGCGACCGTGACTAAAGGCAGTGCAGCTTTAGCCTGTAAGCGAGCATGTGAGAGCAGAACAAATACAGAAAACATACACCATACTACATACTGTGGTTAGCAGGGGTTACAAAGTTAGTACTTTACTGGCTGAGTCTCATCAAATGCATTCTCAGCCAACATCAACTCTGAATCACCAGGACACTTCTATGCTTCCTTTTTTGGTCAATGATCCCTTGAGTCCGATATTACTCAACAGTCTCTACAGCTCTTTAAGCTGGAAAATATTCATTGTGCAAACAACACTCAGTGTTAACTTTATAACTCAGATTCCATTTCCACATGTACAAAACATCTCTCCTCAAGTCTGCAGCCCAGCCCGGAAAGGCCCCCTGTGTGCGGGTGTTTTGCGGCCAATATCTACACACACTCCTCCATCGCAACTGCAAGGAGGGTTTCAGAGTCAGGCTAAACAAATCTGATATGGGATTCAGGGAAAATTGATGCGACTGATGCATTGATGCAGCTTCTCAACCTCATTCTGCTGCATACCTGTAAATAGAGAGTCATGAATGTTACTAATGATAATTTCAGAGACTAAACCTGAGGCTGCGTCCACTGCTGCAGAACCTAGAATATAACCATGAGTGTTAGCAACACCTTTCATCCTTCACAACTCACAACAGAATATCTCCCCCTTCATCTCAAGGAGTCCCTCTTCAGCGCTCCCGCGACACCAGCCCAGCTGTTTTTGGTGGTTCCCCCCTTCCTGGGTTACAGGAATAAACTTGGTGACTATGACATCAAAACATCAAAACAGCTACAAAATGTTACAAACATGAACCATGCAGCTATAAAGGTGAGTGAACTCTAAACACCACCCACACCCATGGATGGAGGCCGTCACCAGCCGCAATACTATAAAGAAAGACGGACAGATTAGAAACCATTATATATCTATTATATAAAACAAACGGGGCAGAGCCGAGGGAATTGGAGCAACGGGGCTACTGACTGCTTTCTTTAACTGCTCATTCTCCACCTGTACAACTCTTAGCTGCTCGCGCAGGGCTCCCAATATTTCCTCCATTTGCATTTTCACTTAATTAAAAAGTGGTTTCTTCTTCCTCTGCATTTTTTCTGTGTAGGAACAGACCTGGGATTCTCTTTGGTCTTCTAATATCCCTGTAAAACACACTGACATCCTGCCAACTACACCAAACAGAACCTTAGAACCTCACCATTACTAATACAAATGAATGCAGGGGTTTCAAGAGTCATCTTCAGGAAACGAGCTCAGGCTGTTATCAAGTCACTCCTGAACTAGAGGCGTCAGAACTGCAGTAAAAGAACTGGACCGTTATACATTACTGTCAAGTGGAAGATGAGAAACTCAGAACCTCACAGCCTGCTATCAACAGGCTGATTAAATGATCATACTTTTCAGACAGATCTGTGTTGTAGATCCCTTTTTGATTGAGCTTAGGAAATAATCTCTACATTTTACAACACAGGCTCGATTCCTTTCTGTTTATGTGTAAATTATGTGAGCATTTCTCTTTTTGAATTAAATTACAAAACTATGTCTTTTTTGTGAGACGACAAACTAAATCAGAGTCTTTCCAGGTGCATGCAAATCACCAACTGTTGATTGTTTGTCTGATATCAGAAGTGTTTCACTTACGTTTTCCATCATCACTTTGTATGTTCAGTGGGTGTTTTCAAAAAAAACATGAAGGATCAAGAGTGTTTGTGTTTTATCACTATTTTATTTATGTCTTTTCGCCACCTGTCAAGGTGGTTTTATAAAGAAAAACAAACACAGAAGCTTTCCTGAAAAGTTAAGCGAAGAAGCCTCCTCGTTAACTTATAGACCTTCAGGTTGCATTTCTGTGTGTTACGAAGCAGGAGAAGAAGAAAGTGCGACTGAGCCACGACAGTCTACAGATTAAATCCCTAACATCCCTAAATCTCAGTCAAAGATGTGTTCAAGAACAGAAATACCATCAGAATGGAAACATAAAGCGTGGACCAGCATTTTTGAACTTTAACAGAATCAACTTTACGTCTCCGTTGTGTGTTAAGCAGATCTTGTGATGACAACTTGCCTAGCTGCTGTTTTTGAGTTTAAAAATAAACCCAGATATTAACACCTTAGATTTAGTGGCGGCCATGTTGTGGCGATCAGTTCAGGAGTGATCACCTCTTACGTCTGTTACATGAGCTTCACCATCTTCTGCTGGAACCCTGTGTCCTGTGATCTTCTGTTTTCATATGTCTTTTTATCTGATGCTGTATTTGCGGTCACATAAAGTCAGGTCTGACGCAGATGGACAACTTGTCCGTTACGGCAGTAGGAGGGGGAGAAACGCGGGCTGCAGCTGCCTGTGCTTGGGGAGATCACAGCAGCAGGGAGGAATGAATTTCGGGGTTGTCGTGGACATTTGAAGAAGCAGAGAACAGAGAACAGAGAGAGACGCGCGCTGGCTCTGTGCACGTTTTACTGCATGTTCCTCTGTACATGCTGAACTGTAAATACACAGGAAGTTCAGTTCACACCTCACTGACTTCAGTTAAGAGCGTCTACGTTAATGCTGTTTATCACCATCTTGATCTTTACGCTTTGCCACCAAAGAAAAGGCTGGAGGTCGGTTATTGTTGTGTATGAAGCCTTATAGCAAAGCGTAGCAAACATGTTTTGCTGGAGGTATTTAAATTAGGGGAACTTGAAGAGGGATCGCATGCTTTCAGTAAAATACAATAAGATGATTAAAGATCCTTTTGCCACAGGAAACTAATTTCCGCTAAAGAAGCGCATGCCTGCCTACTCAAGGCTTTCTCATACGTGAATTTCCCCACCTCACCTCTTATCATCCCAGAGATCAGTGATGTGCCGTCACTGAGTTGTGGCTGAAAAGTTGAAAGCCTATGTGGGTTCCTCTCGCGTCTTTTCGCTTTGATCGAACCCTTTAAGTGTTTTCTCAGCTTTGCGTTACTTGCTCCACTCCTGAGCAAAAGACTCAGTAATGATTCCTGTAGTAAAGTGACGTGTGCTTCTGTGTTTACTGTCACACCACTAATGGACGCATCTGCACAATAAAACCACCTGAATCTTAAAAACAGACCAGAAATCTGCTCAGTGTTTAGTGTTTGTTGACCCCAGGGTCAGAGCCCCCTGCACCTCAAACCCGACTCAGACCCACTCCCTCGGTGTGTCTTAGAGAAGGAGACGTGTGAAGATTTGCTGCTTTATTCAGAGATGTGTAGCATCCAGGTCTTTCTATAAGTCAGTGTTTACACACTACGCACTGTACATCCCATACTTTCCCATGTTGCACTGCACAACATCCTGCAGGTTCATTTCCCTTTGGCAAACTTGTAATAATGAACACCCACGTCACTAAGTTGAGCATCTTCAAACTGATGAAACTACCTGGATGAGTAGTGAAACATTTCCAGACAACTGATATTTGACAGTTGTTTAAATGTCGCGATGAGACAACGAACTGAATATATGTGAGAAAAAAACGTTAGTTAGCCCTCGGTGTCACTAACACTCAGCTACTCCCAACAAATCTCAGCAAGATCCTGAAAAACATACAAGCGCAGGCAAAGCTGTCGGCTTAAAGCAAAGACCATGAATTATATAGGAACCTGTGAAAAACCATTGTTATCAAGTATAATTCTATTTACACATGTAAATAAAATATAAACTACATAAACAAACTTTATGTAGGTCAATGAAAGCAATAAAACTAAACTTTGTGCGACATTTATGTGACATTTTTAATAAATTAATGTATCAAATAACAATCAACACATGAACATTAGTTTTGTAATCATTTCTAGGAGGAGGAGAGTGTGTGCAGACAACAGTACCCTCCAGTGGAGAGTCTGTGTGTGAGTAAAACCTGCTAAAAAAAGGGGGAGGGAGGGGACGTTCTTCACATCTCACGTTTCCAGCTCTTCCATCAAATATGTACCAACATGCATAACGTGTAGTCAGAAGCTGACATAAAGTACAGCTGGGGTTCACGGGGCTGTCAGTGGTTCTGCAGGTGAATTAAAGTCAGGGGATTATCGAAGTCATTATTTTTTTCACACCTCTGCTTTTTTGTATTCTCATCTTTATCGATTTCTTTCCCTTCGCTCATAATGTTTCCGTTGTTAAAGGTCAATTAAACATGGGTACGTGAAAGAAAAGGGCATTTTGAACAGAAAAAGAAGTGGGTAGGAGGACAGGTGACTCCTGGGGCATGACAACGGCTACATGACATTTCCACCAAGCAGCTTTAGCATTTTAAAGCCACCCCGACGCTGGTGAGCAGCATAGTCTGGAAAACGTGCACAGTGGAGAGCTGTTAAAATAATAGTGACTAAACAAGAATTCTCCTGTCTCCTCCCACCGTGCAGCCTAACTAAAACCAGTGTCACAGATTTGAATGCAGGTGGGATGTCTTCACTTTTACTCTCACTTTTACTGCGTCCATTCTTTTCAGTGGACGCAGGAGATGAGGTGAAAATGGATTTAAAACCTGAGGTCAGCGAGTCGTGTGTTTCATTTAACCGGGTGCAGGAAGGGTTATGTCTCCCTGAGTGTTAGTACATGTCGGTCATTCAGTCGACTGCACAGTAATTATATCCACTGACAGTGCCTCTGAGAAAGGATGAATGAGAAGAAGAAAGTGCGACTGAGCCAAGAGAGACTACAGATTAAATCCCTAACATCCCTAAATCTCAGCCAACAATGTGTCAACTTTTAGTTACTCTTTCTTTCATCCACAGTGTTTCGGTTGAGGAGGTAGAAGTCAAAGTGTGAGTACATGTCGAAAAATACTACACTACAAGTAGTTATAGTATAATAGACAACACATGCACTTTTATTTGAGGACTGGGTTTGTGCTCGTACCTACTGCTTAACATCGTCATCACGTGTGTTGGGAATGGGGAACAGATATTTACACTGCGTCTATTTGACTGATTTTCCCAGACTGTCAACGCTAAATCGAGAACCGACTGATTGTGCGCGGTGATTGTGAGAAGCCGCTTAGATTTACTGCATGTGGAGCTCAGGCTTTACAGCGAGGCTGGAGGGCAGCATGGAGGCTGCTACTGCTACTGCATGGTTGAGGCTGGATTCACGTGATGGGAACCTGAAAAGACGCTCTCTGGGTGTAGCCACTAACATCACACACGGGTGTAATCCTGTACCAATACAAGAGAACAATACCACGTTGACTGGAGGCTTTGGATCCTCCAACGACTAAACCGCTCCTGTTTACAGTTTGGTCAGAGAAAGATGACAGTAACTTCTCATGCGTGTTGGATTTAAATTAACAGTTGAGAAATAGTTTGTCTGACACTAATGAAAAGTGTCTTGTTGTGGTGCCTTTCTTCTTCTTCTTCTTCTTCTTCTTCATGCCTGAAGGCTTTGCTTAGTGCACCTGCCCTGCAAACCTAGTTTTCATTAAATATAACATCTTATTTGTGATTTACAGTAACTGCTGCACAGTTGGTAACAGTGTGCACAAGGATGCACCGTAACGCACAACAAAGTTTGGACAAACTCTTTTTCAGAAGATAAAATGCCACCATCTGAACCTGTGCCTGGGAGCTCGGACATGTTCATGCCAGCAGCTGTTCTGGGAAAAGTTGCAGTTTTCATGGTCAAAGGCAGCACAAAGATTTCTGAGAAACAAAGCCACAGCTCAGCCAAACGCTGCTCGAGTCGCACACCTCTCTTCAGCCATGCGGCGGCGTTCCAGGAGCTGCCAGGTCATGAGCAGCTTGAGCAGAAGACGAACTGATGCAGATGTTCAAAACATCGTCATTCCTTTAGGTCAGCTTCAGTTTGAACTGTGCAGGAAGGACAGCGTATTCATACGCCTACCCAGAATGCATTTGGACAAACTAACATGATCGTTACCAATTACCAATTTTAACACTGTGTTTAAAAAAAGAATCAATTAAAGAACGAATTAGACACACAGAATGAACACTCAAGAAATGATCGTTACCAGGTGCCTTTCTTGGTGGAGCCCTGCCCGGCTTTTACTGCAGGGACCTTCAGTTCTGCTTTTGCCTTCAAGAAGTGAGACACGTACTCAACAGGATCCAGGTCAGCCTGAGCACATGCAGATCATCACCTCTTCGAATTACTCTACAGTATTCATCAGGTCAGTTTGCACACATGACATCATTGGCCGGGGATCTGCTCCGTTTATCTTTTTGTGTTTATCTTCATTTTGCTCTGTTTAAAGTTGTTTGTGGGGAGTTTTTATTTATGTATTTACTATAAAACAGAAGTCTAATGATTTTGGACTAAAGCCCCCTTAAGAACACAGAAATATCAAACATATTGAGCTCAAAGCTATATTTACTCCATCTGTAACTCTTCATTTTGTTTGCTGATGCTTGAACTTCCCACTACTTCTTAGCCACTGGCTGTCTTCATTAAAGACACTGAACACGCAGAGAAATGATATGAGCTGTACTTTTTGGCCAGGCTGCAGCAGCGATCTGATTGGTCCGCCCTCGCTCTTGGGGGCGGGCCTTACGCGGGGCTCCGCGCTCTAGTTGTGAGTGTTTGCGGACAGTGGCCGCGTGGACTCGCGCTGCGGGGGAAGTAATGAGCGAGCAGACACGCCGCAGAGGCACCTTTCACTGGTCTGAAGCCCTCAGCCTGACCCTAAGCCCCAGATTAAACGAGCTCGGGACGTTTTTGTTGCGTCGCTGCGCTCACCGGATCCGACAGGTGCGTCCGCTGCTTAATTAATGGCTGCGCGCTGCGTTGACGTCGCGTCTTCAGTGAGAAATTGGCGAAGTCAGTGAACGACATGGAGCAGCGTGCGTCGCCTGGACGTGCGTCGCCTGGACGTGCGTCGCCGTCGTCGGGTTCGCAGACCCTGTCCGAGAGCGAGGAAATAAAGTCGATACTGGACGCGGAGGTCTCTGGATGTGACGGTCACAAGTCGGACTCCGAAAGTGTCGCCGAAGTGGAGGGAGACGGCGGAGAGCCCCACGGGGACGAGGACGGGGACGAGGACGAGGAAAAGGTAAATGCGGTGACTGCGCACAGGTGAAGCTGGCGCTGGCTCCCGCTGTCAGGTGTGCGTGGCTGCACGCGCGGAGACGTCACTACAGGTCACGTCAGACCCTCTGAAGCTGCGCTGCCTCTTCTTCTCTTCCCGTTTCTTATCCGTCTGTTAGGTTGAGTAGCTGCGCTGCCTTTAGTCGTGACTGTGCGACCTGATGATGATGATGATGATGATGATGACACATGCTGAGACACAAACTCTGAAACTGAAATCTGAAGTTTCCTCAGGAAGCAGATGAGGAAGGCCAAACTCAGCCTTTGTAATTCATGTAACACTTTCTGTGGATGCTTCTGCAGACCGGTTTGACCTGGATGAGCACGGTGCAGGCTCAGAGGGTGTGTGTGAGATTTCAAACTTTCTCTAAGTGTGTACGGTGCAGCATGACTGCAGGCCGCAGGTGTGGCTGACTGAATATGACATGGGAAAATACTGGAACTTGTGCAACATTTTCTGTCAGTTTCGACACACTTTTGCCCAATAATCTCTCCTCTCTGCAGCAATAGATAGATGGTCTGTACTCTCTAAAAGTTGGTTCATTTCTTGGTCCTAGGCGTGTGAAGCACAGTTCAGAGCAGCTGTGAGGATGTGGCTGGTGTAAAGCAAACATTGAACATAAAGCATCAAAGTCATTGTCCTCAGTTTGTTTCTCCAGCTGTGACTTAAAGCCGCTGCTGCTTTTAGGATGGGGTCATGTTTGTGGCACTAAATTAATGTTGCTCGGGCTAAATAAGAGTTTGATGACACATCAGCTTAACGCGAACCCAAACCAAACCAAATATAAACGGGCTGTGAAAGCAGCAGGGCGTTTTGCATTTGATGAACCCTTTTAACGCCTCAGAAATCTGACGGCTTCTCTTACACTGGCCGGCGGAGGAGATGTAATTTCACCCGCTGCGCCGAACTGATCGGAAACGTCTGAAAGTGGCTTTAACACCTAAAACAGGTCGGATGACCTGGACGGGAGGAGCAGTTAATCAGGGAGGCCTGACCTTTGACCTATACCATGCTGCTCTGGAGTTAAATAAGGAAACTCGCATGACATTACCTCCCCCAGACTGCCCTGCCCCGCGTCTCCAGACTTGCTGTAGATCTGTAAGGAGTTTCCGGGAGGGAGGTTCTTACCGCGATGGTGTTTTTTTTTTAATCTCAGCATCAGTGCATCTTCACAGACACTTAAATCCAGTCCAGCATTGTGGGCAGTGACAGAGAACACTTACTGCTGTGAGGCTGAGATGATCCCACGCACAAGCCTTCCTTTCAGGCATAGGAAATGGGTAAAAGACTGAGCCGATACCGTTAAACATGACGTGTCATCACTACTCTCTTCTTCTCTGCTGTCAGAAATCTCTACCCCCCCCCCCCACCACCACCTCTCCATCCCACACATGCAAAGTTAGCTGGTGTATAAAAGCATCACAGGTCATCAGAGGTCCCAGCCGACTAGAACAGAACCCGGTTTCGCTTTGACACTAGCTAGTTCATCCACAGTTTGCCTCTGGACCTTTTTCAGAACCTTTTCAGCTCCTCTCTCACTTCTTCTGCAGTGAAACCTGTAGCGACGTCTCTCTGATTATGTTTGTTAATAAGAATAATACATCAAGTAATGAATGAAACCGAAGCTTGGACAGAGGTTCTTGTCACCTGAATCTGCAGCTGCCCTCGGCTTCATTATTTTGGGTCCCTCTCGCCACTCTCACAGTATCGTTTTCAGCCGTAGCAGAAACCATTTCAGTGAGAAAATATCCAAACCACTACAGCAGCTTAAAGTAGAACTAGAGTTTCATGCTATCAAAGAGTTAAATGATCATACCATGGTTTTTAAATTGAAACTGTTATCAGTTATCTGACTTTCTCATACTTTTGTCCATGACATTTATTACACTGACCCTCCATCTTTATCCAGAGACACTACAATAACGTGCTGTATGGAGTGGTTCAATAATTTACAACACAATTGCACCAGTCAAATAACAAATTACTTCCCTATCGTAAAATGAATAAAACTAGAAGGCTGTAAAAATGCAGACAACCTCTGATTTAAAAGCACTTTCCTGCAGCGCAGTCTTTCAGGTGCGGACTCACCTGAGTCATTAAATCAACTAGAACGTTGGATGAAACTAAGCTGCTCTGTTCAGGCTCAGGTGTGTTTAGCAGGACACTCTCCATAAATAATGAAATAAATAATGTTCCATTAAGGGTCTCTCTCGTGGACTTGAATCGTTTTCATGGTGTTTGAGGCATATAATAATCAAGTAATAACCTTCAGACAACTTGTTGCAGTTTGGAGCCTGCCTGAGGAATAAGTTATTGTTTATTCAGTATTTTGATTGAGCATCTTTCAGTTGAGTTTAAACACTTCCAAACTAATTTCTGAGACACTTGTAGTACTTTTGGGACAAGAATATACGAGAAGAATCCTACAGGTTAAGGACACGTTGGTGGGATCAGCTGCAGGGAGGGAAAACCGTCCTCTTACGTTTCTGTTGCACAGTTCAGAGGTGTAGGATTTATAGGAACCGGTAGATTTGACTCATTTGTGTTCAGCTGTAGATTTGGGATCTAGTTTCACTGGATAATTCCACCTCCCGTGTTCTGTCCATCTCGGCCTCAGCTGGTTTGTCCCACTGTCGACGGCCACGCATGGCATTAGTGGTTCCCTACATATCAATATTTGCTTGTGTTGGACAATGTTTAACTGTCTCTCTGACAGCGGGTCCAACCTTGTGGTAAGCCCCTAAATAAACAGCCATTTGTTTAAGCAGGCAGCCAGTCCGGGTGATTAGAGGGACGGTGTATGGCGCTAAGAGGATTAACGCAATCTGGTTAAGACTCTTTTCACTTCTCAGGTGGATTGTGTCTAACTAGGATCTATATTTGATTTGTGACTCGTCTTCTCTGTGTTTTTTTTTCTGCGTGCACGTCTGGGTGCAGGCAGTTTGTGATGACTGAGCATTTGAAGTGATACAGGAGCTTCGGTTTGTTTAGCACCTAAACAAAATGTCTCTAGGTCGGAGTTTAACCCTCGGTCACTCAGAGGGAAGAAAGGGAAGAGATCCGCCCCATTTCATTGTCTGGACATTTAAATGTGTTTGTGTCAACATCACAGTTTAACGTAGCTGTAATTTAATTAAATCTTTTTAAAAGATTTTTTTAATGATAAGCAACACTTAAAAAAACCACAAGGAACTAATGTGGGCGTAGTGAAAACCACGATGCCGACGGCTGATGTGAAAACTACAACGCTCGCCGTCATGCTGTGGCGCATCTCTACAGACAGAGACCTGTTCTGATTCCTCTTCTTTTCATTTATTTGTTTTTCATGGTGGAATTCCCAGAGGGGAGAAAGAGAGTGGTTTCCTGGCCCAAAAGATTTCTGTCCATGCAGAGACAGGATGCATGAAACTGTGTGCACATACAGACACGGTTCACGGACGGGAGCAGAAATGCCCTTAAACGTGAGCTTGTGCTGAGGAAAGTGCTCACGCTGACCTGGACTTTACAAATAAGATGAAAAAAAAGGATAAGGAACATTCATAAAGAGTTACTTAAATGAGTTGAACATCTTATAAGCAAACATCTTCTATTTACTTTCCTTTACTTTACTTTACTTTACTTGTCAGACGCTTTTATCCAAAGCGACTTACATGGAGCTAGCGCTGGGTGTCTGGCTCAGGGACACACCTGGTAGGGAATAGATTAGGAGTCAGACGGGGTTCGAACCTGCGACCTTCTACATCCCAGTCTGACGCTTAAACCATTGATCTCCCAGTCGTTTGCACTGCCTCCAGATGGTTTGAAATGTGCATTTTGCTCAAATGCATGGAAACGTGGCTTCTGTGGTTCTTACATGAGTGCATGGATGAAATCTTTACATGCTCAAGATGGCTCCCAACATGAGACGAGAAGAGAAAGAAACTTTTTCCAGCTTTAGGTCACGTCAACACAGGAAACTGAATTCCCCCGTGAGAGCACGCTGAGTCCAAAAACCCTAAATCTAAGCTTTTCTTCAGAAAAATAACGTGTTTGTCTTGAGACTGAAATGTGGAGTGGCCCTTGGAGAGACTTTTAAGTGCACTGTTTTCCTCACAAGTAGAGACAAAGATCGAGGGCCGACACTGGAAAAGAGGGAGAGTTGAGGAGACAGATGTTGGGTGAGAAGGTCGGTCAGTTGACCGTCACAGTCCCTTCCCTTCGCCCTGAAAGCATGATGAAATGACCTTTGCCTCATATAATTGCACCATGTTCGTAGCTTAGAATAACCAAGCACTGGTTTGAACTGGTTTGTATGGGAATGTAGTGAAATGCAGCCTTTAAAGAGGGCGGTGCTCTTTTCATCTGAAACACAAGAAGTGTAAGAGTTGGAATATAAAGTGTGGATGTCCACCCTGAGGTTTACTGATTATCTACAGTACTGAAGCAGTGGGAACTGAAATTGATTTGTCCGGATGTTTCACAGCTACTGCTCTGAAGAGAGAGAGCGTGTAAGAAGACGACGCGGGACTGTGGGGTGGGATTTAAAATGCAGCAGCGCGGGAAGCTTCGTGCCTTTGTTTGAAAAACACCCTGCCGTTGTGTTTTTGTTACTCACTTCAGACCAGAAAGTGTCTAGACTTTATCAGCGGGGGTAGAAACCACTGTGTGACAGAGGGGCAAGCTGTTTCCGGTTCCCTGATGAGTTAAGGTTTTCAATAGGTGCGTCATGAGAAGTGTAATTTGACTGTTACAGGTGGGTGAGTCGGGGGTTGGCTGGAGACACGATGGCAAACAAAGGATAAGGGGTAATGCCTCCTACTGTACGGGGCTCTCTTCCTGTTGTACCCTGTTGGTTAACTAAACAACGCATTTGTCATTTTGCACGAGGAAACCTTTGCATTAGTGAAGCAGCAACGTGCTTTCTGTCAGAAGTTAATGTTAATGTTTTCACAGCCTCTGGTGTTCTAGCAGCACGTTTTCTTTGGCTCGGACTACTGGAGCATGTGTTACCTGACCTTGGGGACGGTGTCCCTCTGTGCAGCTTGCCCTTTCATCCCTGCATCGGTTCAGGATATGCAGCTTTTGTTTGTCCGTTTGTTTGGGTAGCTGTGTATGTGTGCGGAGGAGGAATGTCTGTCCCACCTGCAGCGCGTTCAATCTTTGTAGATTAGCGGGTAAAGGTCGTCGGAGAGTAAATGTGGTTTATGTTTGCTGTGTTTCCACCTTTATCCAAAATGCGCTGGAACTGGTGCCTTTCCTCTCTCAGCATATATATATATATTGTTTTGTATGATTTCTCTTCCTCTTGTACTTTCTTAGACTTTCCCCACTGAGGCTTTAACTTTCTTCTGCTTTTTAATTCATCATGTCAACACTTTGGCAGCTTAAGTATCTGAAGCACTAAATACTTTTATGTGTCGGAGGACGGTGAATCTGCAGCTCTACTTCCCTTTAATGAGATGTTTTAGCATGTTTAATCTCATTCTTTGTTTCTTACTCCACAACTTCCCCGTTTGACTCACTGTTATTGTGGTGTTTTTGTTCGTCTGTAATGTTTTACACAACCGGCGTGAAGATGCTGTGCAGACATACTAATATGTGATTAATAATGTATGGTACGCGCTGCATATAGGCTTTATGCTTCATATCACAGTCCATCGGTTCTTTTGTTTGCTTTCTGCCCTTTGTTTTTACAACAAATGGTTGTTGGTACTGTCCACTGTGTGGAGCTGGGGGTGGAAAAGAGGATGGAGGAAGGAGGGCCAAGTCAAGTTTGATCCTGCTTACGGGAGCACTGCTGCAGGGAGAAAGCTATGGTAGGTGAAAGGGCAGTGGCTGCTGCCAAGTCTGCAACGTGTGCGTGTGCGTGTGCGTGTGTGTGTGCGTAACCCACTGTGCACACGGAGAGCGAACTGTCGGCTCACTGCAGTGTTTTCATTGTAATCAAATAGGAATATGAAGGAATTACACCCATTCCTAAAATGGTTCAAGATGTTGTAGATTAGCAGAAGGTTTCTTATCTTTACCAGAGGTTCCTGTCTGACATAAGATGCATTGAACTGTCGGGGTCTGTCGTAGCTGAGCAGCCTTGGCGCCTCCCAACGTGTCACATGTGTAACATTATGTTTCGGTGCATCGGCTGAGTTACGATAGCGTCAGGTTTGTTTGTGTGTTGAAAGGCTTCAGTGGTACTAGGCTGCAACAACATGCCACGCTTACTGTTGTGATTATCACAGTCATCACCATGGGGTTAGCACCGGTGCTGCAGGACGTATGCACAAGTTTCAACATGGAAACTACATACATTTACTATCATTAGTGTTTTTACTCGTGCATTAAAGTAAATGCAGGAATGTGAGTTGAGCTCTTTTCAACTGTTTTGTATCCATCTGCAGCGAAATCCACCAACAGCTTTTGCAGCCACTTTATGTCCACATTCTTCTGTACAGGCAGCAGAAATCACAGTGTCAGTGAGTGTTCTGTTTAAAAACAGCTGGACGCACCTCTCCTGTATCGTTTAATGCTCCACAAGTAGCTCTGTCTTTCTTTAAATATTGATTCACTGATTCTGCATCTTTGCTTCGTGATGTAAAGGAAGTGTTGGGCTAAAAATATTGCATGTGTTGCATGTCTTGGTGCACAGATAACAAGTTAATGATATCAGATTATCTTACTTTCCTTTGGGTTGAAATCGATCTGCTGCCAACCATCTGCATGAACGGAACAGAAACGAGGTGCTTTCACGTCTCGTGTCTTATGTCTTTGTTACTGCAGCAAATTAAACAAAAAGGAAAATGCTGCAGACACTTTTGTTTGAAGGAAAGAAGAAGACGAGGCACTGCAGTGTATTGAGTAACAGAGTCTTTCTCCTATAACATGAGTCTAACTTCCTGTTTTGGTGTAGAAACCTTCCACATGACACGTCTTCAGTCGTTCAACACATCCACAGGCTCCAGGACGTGCACCATGCCGAGGTCACAGTGACCAGAGCAGATGCCTCTAAGGTGTTTAAACGGAGTGACGGAAAGATTCCTGACTCTACGCTGCTTATAGTTGTGCTTTGAAATTACACAATTGTCTCGGAAACAATTGCACCAGCTGCATAGTTGCATAGTTTGCGATAAGTGGGATACAGCGGGGCGAGTTAATAAGTGGAGCTTTAGATGTTATTAGATACAGATGAGCATTTCTACACGCAAGTTGCCAGGTTTAACTGCACCCGTAGACCACCCTAAAACGTTAGACCGAACCTATGAGTCAGCCTGGGCTTTGAAATGTTGGCGTTTTTCTCTCTGCTGGTGACGGCAGTGGCCCGAGGCGTTCTGCTTTCTGTCTGTCCTGTTCTTGTGAACACAGTGTCTCAGAATGCCTCGAGGGAATCTCTGCACAAACATCCACCTGGGCTCAAGGGTGAAGTGAAAAATCAAGGGCACTATGATTTTATGTCTGACCTGTTCTCACCAATTCAATAACTCAGGAAGGCCTGGAGGGAATCTCCCAACTTCTCCACCTCAGCATTATCCTGTAGGATACTGTTTAACCTAACTCTTAATTTCCTCCTCCAAGACAGCGAGCTGTCCAGGTCCAGAGACGGCAGAGCATCCTACAGGATAATGTGAGGGTGGCGTTCTGCTAGCCGAAGATCAGGAGAAGCTGGTTAAAGCAGCAGGATACTGACCCCAAATCTCCTACAAAAGCTGCTTCAGAGACCCAACATCTGCCTTTTGCAGGGTCCGGGTCACAGCCCAGTGCAACTGCTGTATGTCTGAGCCGAAGCAGTTCTGTGAGGAAGAATGGTCCAAAATCCCGCGCTGACGCGCTGGACGAGCAGACGAGCTTGTGCACTACGTGACAGCTGCTTTATTCCAATAGATATTATTCAGTAGAATATTAGTATATGATCAAAAAATAGATGGTGTGTGTTCCCCGCTGGTTTCTATCTCATGTATTTTGCATTATTCTGTATCGGAGTGAAGGTGTTTGTCTCTGATTTATCTGAATCATTGGAAACAAAAGGTCCAGTTGGATATTTGGCTGCGGCAGCTCCTCGTCTCTTCCTGAGAAGGGTTTCCTGGCTAAATGTTGGGTGGTGGGTGTTTCTACTGCACAGTATTCAAGGAAGAACAGCAAAAGAGGGATAGTAGTTGTATCAGGGCAGGTAATAAAAGTTATTTAAAAACATTTAAACGATGTGTGATGTATATTTTACAAAAAGAAATGCAGTTGTTATTTAGTTTAGTGTATAATCCCAGTGAAAATCAAATAAATGAAATCCTCCCTCAGTGGCTCCGCCTCCCAAACTTCATGCCTGATCATGTTTATTGTTCCGTAGTACCACAAAGCAAAGCGTGTCTGTGTACCGTACTGTATGTACCAATACTAATACTAAATAATCCCATGTATATAAGAAGATTAAGGGTGCTGCATGGTTCACACAAACGATCTCGGTCTCAGACGTCATTCCAATATGGTTTTAACTACATAGAGTAAGAGTATGTCTTTTAACCCACTGCTTTTTCCTCTCTCTTCCACCAGTTGGACAACATCCTCTACCCCCCCTCCGTGTCCTTCAGGAAATCCAGTAACCCAGAGTTGACCTGCGGGCTAAGTCCTGCTCTCAAATTTAAGCGGCATCTCAGCGAGGATGGGAAACACATTCGGAGGAGGAGTCTCGGCGGGGGTCTCACAGGTAGTCATTTATTTTAGGTTCTCACATGTATTTTGGAGTATTATCAGTAATTAAGGTCACACCAGCATATGCGTACATGTGAATGTGGAAGAGTTTGTGTGGTATTTATTTATGTGCGGTTACCAATAATAATAATTCAAACACATGATACATGGCTTAAATTAGAGCCTTCTTTCATATGGGTTTAGTTGGCCACAGTTCAAAATGCTTTTTTAATAACTCACAAGCCAGATCTGATGTGTGCAGACATGTGCTTTTTATAGTGGGACTTGCTCTACAGCCTGATTTATCTTTGCTGCCACACATAAAAGTATGGTGACCAGAAAACATGCAAGCTCCACAGCACATTGTGTAATTGCCCTCCCCAAACCTTATGTCACTTAGACCTCAGAGAGGAGGAGCTGTTTAAGGACGTCAGCTGTCGCCAAACAGGACGAGGGCCTGTAGCTTCTTCACCAGTTGTAGCTTCAAGGTTTCAACTCTTTTCTCAACCTAAACAACTCTGGACAGACGGAGGGAGTCTGACTCCTCCTGCAGAGCAATGACACAGAAACGCCTTTTCTGTTTTGTTTGCTTCCATTCAGAGAGCTGGGAAACCCTCGGGCTCACGCTCTGCTTTTCTGGCTTTGAACAGCTTAGTTATCCTTGTGAGGTGTTTACCCACTGATTAAAATGTTGACCTTTTCACAGTGGCCCGTGTTTCTCATCGGGCTCGGCCCTGAATGAATGCATCGCCCTCACTAGCTAAAACATCGTGGAACAGAAACGCGTCACCTGTCGCTGACGATGTCTCCGTTTCTCATTTGAGAGGGATCTAGATAGTGGCTTGGCTTTCGTCCTGGAGCAGATTAGCGGAACCACTTTGTTGTTGTAGCACACGACGTTTCTCGGAACAGTAGTTGAATGTTGTGGGTTGGACTTCGGTGATGTTTCTGTCTTGAAGGAATAAAACGCAACGCCTGCTCTAAGACTAGTGCAATCGTGTTGGAATGAAAAGAAAAGTTTGAGCTTGGAACAAGGTCAGGAACTGCCCGATCTGTCCTTGAAAGTCCCACGAGCAGCTCTGCTGATTGCCTTTGTGAGAGTGTTGACTAGTGTCTGACGAGACATTTCCTTTTCGCTGGGATGTGACGGGCTCCAGTGGGGGCAAAACATTTGCCAGTAAGGAAGGAAGGTCTGTGGTTTTCCCTCCTCATCCTGTTTGAACACATCATAGTCTCTGAAGTGAAAGTCTTTATTATATTGAGATGCATTTTGTCTTCGCCTCCTCTGAACCGTGGAAGAAACAAAACAGTTTAAAGATGTTTTTCTGTGTTATCTGCATAAGTTGGGAGAAAACATGTGGCAGTGTGACGGCCACTATACTAATCGCGTAGAAACTAAGCAGACGTTGGCAGACAGGCAGAAGTCCACGATGAGGGATTTCCTATTACAGGCAAGTGTCGCGGTCTGCAAACTGACTCCCATTACAGGAGTGGACAGAATGGAAAAACAGCCGGTCCTGATGGCTAAGACCTGCTGCTGCGCTGCAAGACATGTTCAGCAGTGAGGTGTTTTACAGTAAGTGGATAAACTGGACAGAGAGCAATGTGGACATATGTAGATATTTATTAATGTACAATTCTTTACTGAAAAACAGTCAGTTCATAGCAATCAGTCAGCTTTCTTCTTTCAAGGGACCTTTGAGAGTCAACAGTAGGAAGGGAACAGGAAGTGAGAGGAGAGAAATGTATGAAGTGAAATGCAATAAAAGGATCGCTGCTTATTTGTTACTGTTAATAAAATAATAAAAGCTCAACATATGTGCCGCAAAGAGACACCGTCTTTAAGCCCTATATGTTTACCTCTCCTCTCTACCGTGCCAGGGTTGTTAATCCTCTCCTCTGTCTCCTGGAGTGTTTGCTTAAACAGGAAATGGAAACATGCACGTGTGTATGAAAGATGAATGATTTATCACTTCACAGACTTCCAGAGGTAAAATAAGATTGAGGTCTTGGGATAAAAGAGAGGCCTGTAGATGAAAGTGGATGCACGGTAGAAGCGGCCCAGAGGGCCATCTAGCTGCCAGCTCCGGGATCTGAACACGGATATTCTCTAGTTTTTCAGAATTTGTGTTGTTGAAACTTGCAGGCGTATCCAGTCACTGGTCTCGTATCCAGTCACTGGTCTCGTATCCAGTCACTGGTCTCGTATCCAGTCACTGGTCTC
>JAUMHF010000004.1:2412173-2422492 GCA_032359275.1 Microctenopoma steveboyesi | reverse complement strand
CACACACACACACACACACACACACACACACACACACACACACACACACACACACACACACACACACACACACATTCATAACACACCTGTGATGATGTGATCAATGAAAAGCACTGAATCACTGAAGGCTCGTGTTTACGTTGCAGGTTCCACCTTTTCTTACAGCCACAGTCGCTTGTGTGACTAAATACTTTTGTTTTTATTTAGGTCAGCAAGGCATTTGTTATGGTTCCCTCCATGCAAGGCTTTAAAATCTGCAGCCTACACAGTCACAATGAATCAGTGCGTTGGTATTTATTTACAGCTCTGTCTGATTATATAGATAACCAAGCCTGTTATGTTATGTAGTAATTATTGTATCTCTCAGTGGTTCTGACAACATATCCTCAGAAAAGGCCAGAATCAGCTGTGTGTTAGCCCGACTCCTCGCCAGTTGGATCTCACTGAAGATTCATCTCTCTAATGCTAATGGACCCATCATTTCTCCGTGTTCCTAAAATAGCTGGGCACTGAGGTTTATAGGGAAAAACAGGAGGAACCTGAACATTTACAGTGCAGCAGGACGGGCCACGTGACATGACGCCACACGTTGGCGTGTTTTTAAATACGAGTGGCCCACAGAGAAGTGAGGTAGAATCACCCGTTAAGGTTTAGACCTTTTTCTCTGCATCAGGATTTGTAAAGGTCTGAATGAATTTTTAGATTCATTATTTTGCACAGTCACTGCAGTGAAAGTTGTTCAGCTCTACATGACCCAAAGCTCTGCAGAGCCAGTGCATTTGCTCCAAGTTTAAATGGGGCTCCACGCTCGCTGAATATCACAAGGACTTATTTTCAGTGGCCAGTAGAGAGCTTAGGTCAATCAGTAACTTTTTTTATGACCCACACGAGTGATTGTTTTGTTTTAGTCGGGCTTAAAATGGTCTGCAGGATCCAAGCGCCTCCAACGTCGGGCCAACGTCACAGAACCAGACAAATGCCTTGAGAACCTGCTCTTAAAACATGATTTCCAACATTTCTTCTTCATGTTGCTGCTGTCTTCATCTCGGCATGAGTCAGGGCTGTGTGAGGAGGGGGGTGTGTGTGTAAGGGGGGTTCTGTCGTGTGTGTGAGTGTGTGAGATAAAAGTCAACTATTCACTACACTCCATTTAACTTACAGCCTCACTCCCCGAAGCTTGAGCCCCACTCCCACTAGCCCGTGCAGCCCGTGCAGCCCGCTGCACGCGTTTCATTTTTGGAGGTAAGCAAGAGCTCTTCCGCCGTGGCTGTTTTGTCTTTTAAAAGGCTGCATGTTTGAGTCGATGTTTCGTGCGTCACAAGACTCGAGCTGTGCATTCGGTCCCCCCCCCCCCTCAAACCATCTGACATTGAAAGAGGAGGACACGGCGCTTATATAATATTGAAGTGTCACTCCCCTTCCCCCATCTCGCTTCTGTCTGTTCTGAGGTTTATGCTCCTCTTTCATGTGCTAAGTAGGATTTGTGGCGTTTGCACTACATCAAAGTGAGGAATGGTCTCAATCTGTCTGAGTCCCGCTGGAGTGATTCACTTAAGAACCACGAGCATTGACTGCAGTCAAAGATTTCCTCATTATTGGTTCCATATCCAGGCTTATTTCTTATAAGCAATTTTATCTCTTGGCGCTGATAGAACCTCAGATTATTTCATGATCCGCGAGATGTTGCCCCTCGTGTCACATGAAGGATGAAGGGTCATCGCGCCTGGCGATGTTTAAGTAGCACGTTATCTCCTTGAACTCTACATTTCATCCACAGAGGAGCTCTGAACCATTTGTTTATGGGCGAGCTTCATTGTGTTGTGCTGTTTTTTTTGTGTTTCACGTTACTGCGAAGCCACTCGGGCACAAAAGGATAAAAAATGCCGTGGCGTGTTTGGTTCTTGTCTTTTCTGTGTGTGACGTCAAACGTTAGCTTTAGTTGGACACAGATTGTTTCTCTAATGATCACGTTAAAATGACATCCAAGTGAGAACTCCATCTTGATGTACGGGTTTTAATTCCAAGAACTGTTTTGCAGAAGCTTCTCATATCGACTGTCAAGTTAGAGAAACGGCTTCAGCCTTAAGGAAAAAATGGCACAAAAAGAAATGTCTGCATGTTTTGCAGAAGAGACTGAGGCCATTCAGGCTCCTTCTGACGCACATGTTTTCAAGAGAAATCGTCGGAATGAAACTAGGATTGTTTTATTTTTTTTCAGCCTATTCAAAACACTCATTTTGGAGAATTTTCTGTATCAATGAATAGCATGAACGCCCACCCATGTCGCCTCTGGTCTCCTCTTGTTCTGCTCGGCTTTCATAGAGAGTCAAGTGGAGCAGGCGTTTAAGTGAGCCAGCGCCATACAACAATGAGGAGATGTTGTTTTATTGGATATGTTTTTCTATTGATATTTTCAGTTTTTATCACATCGTGTACAAAAACAAGGTTTGTGTGAGTTTTGTCATTTTAGAAAAGAAGCACTTTATCTTTCGTCTTTATTTTACTGCACTGATCGTTGGCATGGACACGGCTTAAATAGCGCTTTACCTCTGACACTTTACGCCTGACACTATATATCTATATCTATAGAGATATAGATATATATCTTTTTTTTCTTAATATTCTAGTCTGCAATTTATTCAGAATATTATCCTCAAGAGTTGGTGGAGACCAAAACAGAGTGCTTCAAAAGTTGCACTCTCTTTTTGTTGTTGGTCATATCGTCTGCTGCCTTTTATCTCACTGACTGAATCAGAAATGTTAGAAAATGTTAAAGCAACTTGTGAAAGGAGGAGTGAAACAGTCAACAGACGTCCATTAAACTACTAGAAGATACCCCGACACTGTTAGGAGCTACTTTCAGGGGAAGAAAGAGGGAAATTCACTTCACAAACTAAACATAATTCAGCCTTATTACTTTACTCAAATGTAGCTAATGTGAGTGTTAAAATGCTGTTTATGTTGATTTGTTTGTCGAGGCGAGTGAGAGGACAGTGACGGACAGTTTGTGTTTGTGATGTCAGCACTGCCGGTGACCTCCCTGTTCCTGCTGCTCTTTGCAAGTTTGACTTTGAACCGTCGCCTCTAATGTGGAGCACAGAAGCAGAGCAGAGCCATAATTAGAGTGAAGGCTGTCACGCTGGCCTGTAGGGAGATGGACCGGACCGCTGTGAGGCGGGCGCGCGCGCACACGCACGTCGTGATGACAAAAATGACTTCCGATGACACTGTATTACAGAAGAGGCACATGTAAGTAGAGGCAGCAGTTTTGTGCCAGTCACAGCAGTGTTCCCCTCCTTTGTCGATTTCTCTCAGTCTCTCATCCTGACTCGCTAAAGTCCTTCCAGGCAGCGCACTTGGCAAGTGATTAGACTCATCTGCAGCATCCTGATGGTCCTCAGGTCTGACTGTGCACTTCCTCAGTGATACTTTTAGCCTGCTTCTGATTTCTTATTATTATTGAACATGGGAAGACAGCTGGTCCTGAGCCCCTCTAATGACCTACATAAGACAACAGAGCCTGTGCTATGCAGCTCTAAGGTCTGCTATACTGCTCTCTGCCAAGTACCGTGTATGGATGTATAGGGAGACATGACTCTCGGAGTAGTTTTAAGGATGCATCTCACTGTTTCACTGTTATCATGAATATGAATGAACGATAAACGCTCAGAAATGAGCTGAGGGTTGTTTTTCAAAGGTTAGCTGTGGGAGAAAACGGGGACAGAAACATGCTTTGTCCATAAATATTAGACCGTAGCAGACACTGTTGGTGGCTTTATTGATCCCTTTGCTGATAGGCGGTTGATTCAGGGACAAGATGAATGTTTTGAAGGTGGTTTGTGAAAGCATATAACTCCTTCCATCAATCACTTGATTACAGAGTCTTCAGACTAACAGAGGCGCTCCCGTCGCAGCTCTGTTCAGTCATGAATAGAAGGAATCAGTGTGTTTGTCCTAAGGTTGGATTCTTTGTGGAAAGTTTTTAATGGTTTATTTGCTTTGGGATGTGGTTGCACATGCAGCCCTGACAGCTACTTCAGAGAATTTGCATACTTTGTTCCCTGCAGTTCTCAGCTATGAATTTAAATTTGAAAACTGACACCAGTTTCTGAGTGTGTGCATCTCCACACGCGAGTACAGCTCTTCCAAATGGGTTAAGTGATCCAGAAGCTTATATTAGAGTTAAACCTAACCTCATTTTACTCGGCCTGGCATTCTCCAGCCTGCACGTTTCCCCAGTACTGCTTATCTCCTGCTGGAGTACGTCAGAAAACACGAGCCGAAGGATCAAAGGTGATGAAGTTAAGGTGAGGCTCCTGTCCAACGAAAGAGGCAGGGCTCTGCATGCAGGGAGCAGCTGGGGGACGAACGTGTGCCGTAGATGAGGAAATGCATGCAAAAACGCAGCATTTCCATTTCCCGGGTGCTGTTTAATAAGGTGACCCGCTGGACGATTGGGGGGTGCCGGTTTGTGCACGCAGCGCTTGCACAGCGGCATCTGCAGTGCCCCTCTGTCTCACAACCCCCCCCTTCACGGGACAAAAAGTGGTAGATGCCTGTTACACGATATGATGCATGTTGAGCGAAGAGAGCGAGATGAGTGTTAGGGATACAGAACACAGTCGCAGTGAGACAGGAAAACAAAAAGTCAGCTGGTATTAGGTGTCATATCCCTGCAACAGTGGAGGCTGTCAACACCCGACCTGGATCACACACTCTGTGCCTTTCATTATCCTCCCGGGATTACTTTTTGATTTGAGGACAGCGGAGGAAGGTGCGTCCTCTCTGCCGCTGTGTTTTTGCCGCAGCTGGCTGCAGATGTGCATGTGCAGAGGAAGTTCGGACCCAAGGAGAGCTCTCGTCAGGACGGCTCTGCTGGTCGCGTCCACCCGAGCCCTGAAGTCCACCAGTTCTCCTCACCAGGTCTTCACAAGCCGCCCTTACGTCTCCCTCTCTGGCATGACGTGGACACAATGTCAGATCCTAATCTGTGGACAGTGTTGTCCAACTTTACCATGCCACATTTCTTCAGTGGAGCCCGCCTTCGCCGCTCTAAAAGGTAACCTTCAGAACGGTGTGAAGCTCCGCTGTGTTGTGTGAAATGGTAACTGGATCCTGAACTCTCAGTAAATGCTGAATAAAAACACACTGAACAGGCTGAAGGGACGTTTTCCGTATATTTACAGTAGGTCAACGGGGCTGTTAAGTGAGGCCAGTATAAAAAAGCAGTTGGGCGTTCCCTTTTGTCTATTGTGTATTATGTGCTTTGTGAGTCATATGATAATTGAATGTTTGTTGTTGAGGCAGTTTCACGTTCTTTACACAGGATGTGCACTTTCCTTTACACCATTCCTATTCATTAACTGTAGGCAGGAGGAAATGCTGAGATCGTTACTCTCTTTGTGGTTTAGAGTAGTTTCTTTCTGTTTGCAGACTTTAGGGTTACTGTGTGTGCACTATGCCACGTTCCTCTGTTCTTCCATATGTGGTAGCTTTACAGTATTGGTGAAACCCACCCACTGATATTTATTTTTAATCCCTGTCCTGACCTATTTAATAGTGCAAATGTTTTCAACATTTCAGACCTAATTACATTTTCATACAATTATTATTATTGAGAGTTCAGAACATGAGGTCTGAAGTTTTAGATCGTATGCATTCTGCTTTAACTGTAGATAATCGTATCACTGAGTTTAACTGGTCTTTCACAGTGTCAGAACATGTAAGATCTCCACAAAAACAAGTCATGTGTCAAACACAGTCTCTGAAACCCTGCACAGCTTTAGATGTGGGAAGTAACAGTGGCTTCAAAAATTAGCTGCAGCGCTTTTTAGGCAAAGTGCTCGTTTTTAAAAACTATTCATAGAGCAGTGCGTGTCGTATGTCGGACTTTGAATTTGGACTTGTCAGCGAGCGGCAGCAATTTATGTGGCGTTGCGCTTTGTCAGCTCACCTGACAGCTCTGACGAGGGAAAACGCAACTAGCAAAAGTGAAAAAGAAATGCATTAATCATGGCTTTTTGTTGACACGGGTCACATTCTGACGTTTCACACTGCAGCACATCAAAGAGTTGTATCTATTTTTGCCTTCTCTGATACCTAAAATAAGGAAGCAAGCTGGAATGAAAGACACGGGCTTTGACAGATTCAGATGACTTTGATAGTGATGAGAAGTTACAGGGATGTAGGTCAACGCTGAACATTCAGGGAGGAAGCGAAGCACTAGAAGTTCGCATGTACATGTGGAGTATTTGTGTCACTGAAAAGTCACACATGTGGTTTAAACCGTGTTTAAATGAAGTTACTTTTAAATCTGCAGCAGGAGTCTCACACATCTGCAGTACAACATACACGCGACACTGGCCTACTTTCTCACTATCGCTTTCAGCCAAGACTCCTTCACCCCACCCCACCCCCCACCCACCGACGCGGCCTCACTCAGCCCCTCTGTCCTGAGGAGCCCTGCCAACCTGTGGCGCTTGTTTTGCAAAGACATTCAGAGAGCAGATGCTTTATTGCCTTCGAGCGGGTTACGTTGGGGTAAACACCGGGCAGGGTGGGCAGAGAGAGCGTGAGGCAACAGGAGGGGTCATCGGGCACCAGTGTGGCGTTCTCTTGGCCTAATCCACTGTGAGAGGGTATAAATAGATCCGGTTAAATCTGATCCTCTTTGACTGTGCACCTGTGCACCACATATTATTCACTTCCCTCCCCAACACGATAAATGATTCATGCCGCGTGTCGACACTCCTGATTGCCGGGATGAATAGGATTTTCAGTCAAACAGGGTTTCCCCTCCTGATTTACGGAGATTAATTTGGATTTGGTGTGACAATGGAGCAGCAAAAGGGCCGCGGGGAACTACGAGCAGCGTGGGTTTCCCCGGCGTGTTGCCAGTCATCGCCTGAACTCGTGTTTTCTACCTCGTGTTTAAAATAAAGAGGTTGAGATGCAGTACTGTGCATGAAGGAGCAGGCAAACATCGGATATTAAAACTTGACTGATTGATGACGTGCCTCTAACTCCACGTGTTAGAGCTTGGAGAGCTCACGCTGTGTCCTGACTCCTCTTTGTTGCCAACGTGACTCTGAAGCTGTCTGCAGTGGCACCTGCAGCGGTGTTGCCTGCTCCTGCATTTCACTGCAGAAGCCCGCGCGCCTTTGATCGCTCTGCACGATCAGGGAAGTAACACGGAGACCGCATCTGCTCTGAGTCTGTCTCCCTCTCCCGTCCTCTCTCCCGAATGAGTGGCTGCTCTGTAACTAAAGTAAAAGGACGTTAGTGGTCGTTTTACTCCTTGATGAAGGTCAACTTTCGAACCCGGAGCTGGAGAAAGCGTTTGGTGTCTGTTTTATGTAAAGGATTTAAATTATGATGAGTTTGAAATGGTTCAGTTCTCTGAGGAGGTTATGTAACAGGATGTCGGGGTCTGTGACCTTGAGGTGCTCTAGGCCTTATTTCTACGTTGACGTTAAAGCCCGAAGCTGCCTTACGTTGAAATATCTTTTTTTCCTCAAGCTTGAAAACTGGGATTCATTTATGAGTCACGTGTTGTTGACAGTAGCTCCCCGTGAGTCACAGACATGACCAGCAAACATTATTGTAATGTTGTTTCTCTGTGGGATGTAAATGGAGGAACGAAAACAGTGGTTGAGATATATTCCAATTATAAATGATGGGGCAAATTCAAAAGTACGTCTGAATTATTGTGGCCTTTCTCTGCGTCCACCTGCACAGGTTTCCTGAATCCACTGCGTTAGCTTCGCTGAGCTGCCCGCAGCAAATTCTTAGTTTACTCATTTGGGTCATTTTTACATGATATTTTTAATGAAATGTGTTTCGAGTCATGTTCTCCTCTGCCTCTGTGGTTTTCCAGCTGCAGAACGAGCAACAGAAAAAGCCTGATAGGAAGTGGTCAGTCTACGGGTTTGCCTCGACCTCACTCCCCTCTCTCATCTCTTACAGGTAAGTGTGGGTACGGTTCGTGTACACGGCTGCGCATGTGCGTGTGTGCTGCAGTGTTGGTGCACAGAGGTAGAGCCATTCATTTAGTGTTCTCCTACAGGAATTCTGTTCATTGTGTATGGAAAATGCAACAGCAAATGTCTGTTTCCGTCTTCGTAGCTTTAAATCATTGTCAAACTTAAAAAAAGAACAAGCTAGATGGTGTTAACTGAGCCTGACGGCATACAGTAGGCTGGGGGGAAGCAAAACCTGGTCTGTGGTCAGTGCTGCAGAGTTTGGTCGAGTATTAACTCGTACAGTGGCGAGTTTGTGCCGGGTGAGGAAGTGGGGGCCTGCAGAGAGGAAGTGTTCAGGCGCTGAGGGCGGGGAGACATCATTTGCAACAGGGCGTTTTATTTCCTGGCATTGGTCGGCAGAGCAGAGCCACAGTCTGTATTCCAGCCCAACAAATGAGCCCCTGTTTTTTAAGATGGACTCGGAGTCGGAAAGCCACAGTGTTCTTCCCAACAAATGTGTTCAGCTGTGGGATGACCTGACACTGTGGCTCAGGCGTAACGTTGGCCCCAAAGGTAGGAAAGCGACTCTTTCAGTGACATCGCCGCATGATGCACGACAACGAGGACGCGTTTGATTTGTGTGTTGCACTGATTTGTGGTCTTCACTCAGACCTCTGCTCCTGATGATGAATAATCTTTGAGATGTGCTGTTTGTCCTCTCAGACAGCGTTGTTAACGATCAGAGTAGATCATCCGTGTTATGTTTATTCAGGTGATGTCTAACTCCCATAGGGGGGACATTATCGTCTGTAATTGGCTGTGATTAAGCCTGTAGTCCACTTAAATAGACGACATTCATCACAAACACAGCTCGGTGGCTCTGTTTTTATCATCACAGGAGGTGGCGGCACCGTGGTTAGACCGCTTAATTGCGTCTGCTGAATGCTGGACCATCCTGTAGGTTTGTTTTTACGCCATGGATGTGGAAACACAACAGCTAATTGGTGCCGTTCAGAAAGTCCCAACAGTATAATACGCTCAGCGGCCTAAAGCTTCTACTGTCAGCAGGTGATACACTGTGTAGGCATCACTGGTGCAGGTGAAGGGAGGAAATCCTGCAGGTTTACTGGAGGAAATGTATTTGTTTTTCAGATGTGCACTAAAACCCTGAGCTGGTCTAGTCTGTATGTGACAACGCAAGTGTTTAAATTAGAAATGAAACGTACTTTAACCCGACGGATGAGCTCGTGTGATGTCCAGAGACACGGGGCACGCTGATGGTGCAGCCGTCACGTTTGGAAAGCGTGCCGTTTCTTGTATTTTGTTGGATATCTCTATGATGTTAACTCTAACCAGTGACTGTGCAGCAGTTTATCGCTTTGTTTCTCGCTGCAGGAACGAGTCCACAGGACAGTCCGAGAAACTTCTCTCCCAGTGCCTCTGCTCATTTCTCCTTTGCACGAAGGTAAACGCAGACATTAGCTTAATTTGCTCATTCGAAAATCAGCCAGTGAACATATTTTGATATTTCGTATTTTTTACAGATATTTAATAAATAGTAATGTATTTATTTCACACCCTTTGTCAGCATTATATCATGTAATTGTATATTTTTTATTATAATCCACAGTCATTGCCACAGAGCAGACAGGTAACGTCATGTCAGGCTTACGTATATTTGCCCTTTAGTTTTCATCATCGTACATTTCTCCCATTGCGCATTTTAGACGTCATACCCTCCTTCGCCTCAATCCAGACGTTCTGTTCTGTTTCACTTCTACATTTAGTTGCTCTATTTGTTCCGCTCTCATGTGTCGTGTAACCGATCAACAGCAGTGACGGGTCACATCCATCCATACCCGTATTATCATTGGGAGTTTTTGTAGGAGCTGGTTCACACATGAACATGGAAATGACACAGTTTCTGTTTTCTGTTTCCAAACACAGTTTTGCTAATTTGTCCTCTGTTTGTCTCCGCTGTTGCACGGCAGGACTGATGGTCGCCGCTGGTCGTTGGCCTCTCTTCCCTCCTCTGGATATGGAACAAACACACCCAGCTCCACCGTCTCTGTGAGCATCCAAACATTTACGCTATCTGGCATTGGGAGCTTAGAGGGTCAGCCTAATCTATTTCAGCTACTTCAGAGTAACACTTTACGATAAGGGGACATTAATTAATGTGACGTTATGCCTTAATAAACCCTAACAGGTAAATATAGGTTGAGCGTTTTTAGAGGTGTAGTAGCGTTATAATAGCTACATAATGTCAACGTAATTCTGCAGTTGTATGAAGGTAAATTGGGAAATAACGATAAAAAAAATATTAAAGAATTTGCAATATATGCTTATGTGGAAAGT
>JAUMHF010000004.1:2399903-2412073 GCA_032359275.1 Microctenopoma steveboyesi | reverse complement strand
AGTTGTATGAAGGTAAATTGGGAAATAACGATAAAAAAAATATTAAAGAATTTGCAATATATGCTTATGTGGAAAGTAAACGTTACAATATTATATAAATATAAATATAAATATAAAACTTTAGTGCGGATTCCAGCGTTTGTCACGTTGGTCCCAGTCACACTCATGTTCCCTGACGCTCCATGTGGAAAGTCGTTGTGCACAAACACTTTGCGCAAGTGAGAAAAGTAGGCAACACACACACACACACACACACACACACACACACACACACACGTGCGCGCGCTATGTTCGTACAGTCACACATGTGCATACACTAACACGTTACAGGAATTAGCATCATGAGTAGTAAAAATGCCTTTTTGCACGTTTCCTGACATTCACATCATCCACTGAAGGAAGCATGTGTTTGACTCCGTATCGGTGCTGGTTGAGTCATGTTGGAAGCAGTACAGTGGTCGGAGGTTGGGCTCGTTCAGTTTTCTGTATCTGAAGACAATATTTTTTCAGTGGTGTTATTATGTCCAATCTTTCTGTGTTGATTGTTGAAATACACGTTGACAACATTAATTGTGCGACGTGTAGCTTCCCTGCTCAGATACTGTCGGTTAGTTCCATCTGTCCAGTAGGAAGTGAAAAATATATTTGTCAGTTACTTGAACGTTAACTTATCTCTTAGCGTGACATTTTTTACTACTCTTTTTTTTTTTGTTTTTCTTTTCATGTTGAATATATATTTGTATCATTTCCAGTCATCCTGTTCATCACAGGAGAAGCTGCACCAGCTGCCCTTCCAGCCCACGCCTGATGAACTGCACTTCCTCTCCAAGCACTTCTGCACTGAGAGCATCTCCGGGGACGAATGCCGAAGAGCGGCGGCCATGCGACCCCGTTCACGCAGTCTCAGGTACTCGCCCGCCTCCACACGTGGAACGCTAACTCAATGCACACCATCGACGCCTCTCAAACACTGATTTGAGTCTATTCTAACTTTCAGCCCTGGAAGGTCTCCATCATGTTACGACCATGAGATTATTATGATGAATCACGTCTACAAAGAGCGGTTTCCCAAGGTAAAGCTGCACTTAAAGTGAGCTGCACCTGTGTCTTGACATTAATTGTACCATCCATTACCAAGGTTGCACCTCCCCTTCTTGCTGCAGGCAACAGCTCAGATGGAGGAGAAGATTCAAGAGATCGTCCGCAGCAACTCTCCGGAGAGCGTCCTCCCGTTGGCAGATGGCGTGCTCGGCTTTGCCCACCACCAGATAATTGAACTGGCCCGTGACTGTCTGGAGAAGAGCCGACTAGGACTCGTCACCTCCAGCTACTTCTGCGAACTCACTGACAAGCTGGAGAGGCTCGTTCAGGAGGTGAGGAGCCTTTTTGTGTGTTGCGTTGCTGCTTGTTGCGCTGTAGCCTACGCAGTCCTTATGGAGCAAAGAAGGCATGAGTGTCTTTTCTTCCTGGTTCCTGTATAGTCCACAGAGAGGTCGGAAAGCGAGGAGGTCAACTTCATCAGAGAACTGGTGAAGAAGATCCTCATCATCATCGCCCGCCCTGCTCGACTGCTGGAATGTCTGGTGCGTGTCACGTGAATAACCTTTCTCTGAATTCTTTCAACCTTTCCTGAAGTTATCTTTGCTTAATGAAGCCTCGCCCGTCCATGTGATCTCATGTGCTCCTTAAAGACAGTCGAAAAACAGAGATCTGATGGCGTAAACATTCGTTAAGCTTTATCAACTGTCTAGTCTCTGTAGGTCTGAGTTAGTTTTTATAGCCTCCAGCTGATGTGGGTCAGTTTAAGCCTCAGGAGATGGTAGAGACCAAAAACGGAGCAAAAAATGTATCTCTGCACAGCTGTTGCTAAAAATGTTGCTGTGGTCAACTCATAATCTGATAATAATGTCAGTTCCATGACTTTGTTCCAACTCCCAGAAATGTGCCGCTAATAAAACCTGTTAATGAAAACTGTTCCGCCGTGCTTTCAGGAGTTTGACCCAGAGGAGTTTTACCACCTTCTGGAGGCCGCTGAAGGACACGCTAAAGTGGGCCAGGGCATCAAAACGGATATCCCTCGTTACATCATCAGCCAGCTGGGACTCACACGAGATCCTCTGGAAGGTTTGTCCTTATCAGTGATGATAAAATACGAACAGCGCTGGTTAGGCCATGTATTTGTTTTATTAAACCTGGGAGAAACTCTGTTTATTCACTACTGACCATTGATCGTTCCCTTTTACCTTTCCATTGAAGTTTTGACCATAAGTTTCTGCACGCTGCACATGGTAGTAAAGGAATGAAAGAGCTGAGCTACGCAGGGAACCAAAAGACAGACGATACTCCTGACTAATGTCCTGCACTGAACAGACTGTCTTTCTAATGACCCTGTGTCTCTCCAGATTCAGTAACCAACAACATTCATTATGACTAATTAGAAAGAAATGTCCTCCCCACAGACCTTACACAGATCCACACAGGCTGGCTCATCAGACAATCTCTCCATTTATTTCCCCTGAGTGTTTCCTGAGGGGTTTATCCTTCTTGCCTGGTGCCATTGTCCGCTCGAGGCAAACCCACAAGGAAGGACAGATGTTAAATAGCAGCCGAAACTTGTTTACAGGCTCTCGAAGGAGGAGACAAACACCCCCATGTGAAATTACACACATGGACGGGGTTGCACGGAAAAATAGAAAAGATGCAACGTGGTTCATAATGGGCACTTGTTCCGGAGTGGTGATTTCCAAAATGAGCGCTAAGACGCGTTTGTGTTGCCACATCTAATTTCCACCCCATTTATTCTCAATTCAGATTATCCTGGAGTTAGCACCTCAAGGCTAATAGGTGAATAAAGGCTAATGTCTGAGGTTGTGCAGCTCTGTTTGTAGGGCCTGGTTTCTGATCGTTTCAGAAACGTCTGAAACAAAGGCTGCAGAACCAATGCTTAGGTTGTGTTACATACTAGCACATTTTTTAACCCTAAAGTTGTTTAATCTTTTTGCATGTGTGCATTTCATTTTTGTTATATTTACTTTGGTGTGATTAAGTCTTTTTAGTGCTTTACTCCCCGGGGCCGTTCGCTGCTCATCTGTCATCTGTCCAGCATTTGAAACTGCACTAACCTGCACAACAAACAAATAAAGGTTGATGAGTACATTTGATCTTTTGTTTTTCTGTGCCCTCTGCAGAAATAGCTCAGCTGACCAGCTGTGACAGTGGCATCGCAGAAACCCCAGAAACGGACGACTCTGTAAGCGCTCAGACATTGATCGTTGTATTGATCTACTCCATCTTTACTGCAGGCACAACAGCCAAATGCAGATTTTATCTTTTTGATTTGTTCTTGTAATTGTTTCTCCTCCTGCCCCCAGTCTCAGAGCCTCAGCGCAGCCTTGCGGTCCCGGAGAAAGCCCTGCGAGTTGGACTTTGAGATGACAAAACTCATCAGCAACGGTGCCTATGGGTGAGAAAAATCTTATTCCACACGAGACGATCTAATCTCTGATAGGAGAGTGTGTCGTTATCTCCCATGCCTGTTGCCTTTCTCCCCTCTGTTTCCACTAGATTGGAATTATTGCCTTTAAAACGCATTTAGATGATAAACAACCTGTTTCTTAAGATCAGCTGACTGGTGTTTATTCCACAGAGCTGTTTACCTGGTTCGACACAAGGAAACCAAACAGCGGTTCGCCATGAAAAAGATCAACAAGCAGAACCTGATGTTGAGGAACCAGATACAACAGGCCTTCGTGGAGAGAGACATCCTCACCTTTGCTGAGAACCCCTTCGTGGTGTCCATGTACTGCTCCTTTGAGACACGGCGGCACCTGTGCATGGTCATGGAGTATGTGGAAGGTCAGCAGCTGGGTGTTTGAGCGCACCGCGCCGTCACTAAAGAGCCGCATGCTTTCAACTGTGGTGCCTGTGTGTTGTGTGAATCCTTTGCAGGAGGAGACTGTGCCACCCTTTTGAAGAACATGGGCCCCCTGCCTGTGGATATGGCTCGGATGTACTTTGCGGAGACGGTACTGGCTCTGGAGTATCTCCACAACTACGGCATCGTCCACAGGGACCTAAAACCAGACAAGTGAGACCTCACAGATGTTCAAACAGCTGGGCAGCTAGATGTTTAAGCTCATTGCTTTTGCGATCTTGCTGATTTCAGACCCAGAAGGCAGATGTTGCTGAAGAGGTGGCGATTAAGTGATCTCTCTTTCTCGTCTCTCTTCCTCACAGTCTGTTGGTCACGTCGATGGGGCACATCAAGCTGACAGATTTTGGGTTGTCTAAGGTTGGACTGATGAACATGACCACTAACCTGTATGAGGGACATATAGAGAAAGATGCCAGGGAGTTCTCTGATAAGCAGGTACCCTTTATTCACCCGGAGAGACGGGACACAGTCTCCACAAACGTCTTCATGCTTAGACTGTTTTCCTTCTGTGCAGGTTTGTGGAACCCCGGAGTATATCGCTCCAGAGGTGATCCTGAGGCAAGGCTATGGGAAGCCGGTGGACTGGTGGGCGATGGGCATCATCCTCTATGAGTTCCTCGTGGGCTGTGTGCCTTTTTTCGGAGACACGCCAGAGGAGCTGTTTGGACAGGTCATCAGCGGTCAGTGTTGCCCACTTCTCTATGCTGATTGAATTAAATGCATTGATTACACTGGTGAAAAGGGACTCGGTGGCGGTTTACTACGGAGCCACCGTACTGTCAATGCTTTCATTTGCAGTCATAAAAATGTTTAGGAGTCATGACTTTCCCCAGACATTTTCACTGAGACATTGTCTGCTTCATTTTCATCTCTGAGACAAGTGCAGCTATGTATTTATGTCAGCGCTGACTTTTACTCGACTGGATATTTTCTGCTGCTCCAGGTGATTGGAGCACAGTTTCACAGCATCTGGCACGTGGACTCGCACACATTAGTAGAAATTCCCAAACCTCATTTAGATTTAAACATTTGCATAGTGGCCACATGGAATTAGCTGCTGCCCATATTTCTCAGGTTATTGAAGGCCGAGATTTCCCTGAGGGTGCCGACATAAACAGATGGCACCAAATGGATTCAACTTGACTTTAGACCTCAAGAGAAGTTTTAATCTGATGATGTCACCTCGGTCTCTTTTAGTCTCATGATGACAGAGAAAGTCTTAATCTTGAAAACGAGAGCTTTTATCTACTCGGCCGCGTGGCACAGACGAGTTGTGCCGTTGAGAAGACAGCCGCTCCACGTCCGTGCCGTGGAAATGAACGGCGTGCCACGCCGGATTCTGCATGCGCTCAATCAAACCGAGAGTGGCTGTTAATTAAAGGCCTGAGCACACTGAATACATGCCGCCATGGCCTCAGGCTGCACATACATATTCATAGCTCCCCTCCCAAATTTGATTAAAATTGGGGACAAACGGTGCACGGAGCTGACAACGAGCATGACACTGACTGACTGTGCTCCTCTTTTCATTCAACTTCTTCACAGCTCACGACGTTTTTTGATTGGTCTGATTTTTGTCTTTGAAAGTCGACTAGAGAACACGGTAGAGGTCATTAACGGTACAATAAAACCGGTTGTAAATGATCATTTAAAGTGTTCGATGACGCGTTCAACCAGATAACGTGACGCGTTATTTTCCAAAGAGAAGGAGCAGCACATCAGTCTGCACATCTGTCACCTGAAAACTCTCAGCGGACAAACCATGCTTACAATACTCATAAAATAAATCAAATTCACTGTCTTAGTTCCCACCAAAACGCCAGATGCTGATCGTGCTCTTTCCTCATTGTGACATTAACCAACACGTTTGCAGTTTGTACAATTCAACATTTTCATTTTCAGTTTTGCACCTTTAAAACCATGTTACAAATGTGAAAGCGTTTTGGACTCATACTGGCTGCATGTGTTCCCAGATGAGATCAATTGGCCCGAGGGAGAGGATGCCCCGCCCCCTGATGCTCAGGAGCTCATCACCCTGCTGCTCAGACAGAATCCTTTGGAAAGGATGGGTGCAGGTAAAGAGCAGAACACAGCGCACCCCCGTAAATTCTCTTAGTGCCGCCTCAGCACCACTTGTTATTTCAAGTCATCAGGGAAGGAGCGGAGGTCATTGAACAGCGCAGCAGTTTATCCGGTGACCTTGTCGCCTCTCCCCTTTTATCAATTGCAATTATTTCCCTGCCAGTCTCTGAATCTTCTTTCATGCATTTCAACTATGTGTGGAGTGTAAAACTGTCCAGGACCTAAGACAAAGGCCTTAAATCAGACGGTGTACGTATCGTGTTCTGCACCCCCCCCCTCCAGCAGGCTGCTGTTCACGAACGTTCCTCCTGTTGCAGCGAAGGTCACGGGAAAACATGGCACAAGCATTTCTTCCCGTCTCGCGTCTAACTGAGCTGCTCGGTGTCGCTCCCCGGCGTTTTGTGTGCGTCTGTGCTGAGCCGTGTTCGTACCGTCTGCAGGTGGAGCTGCTGAAGTGAAGCAGCATCCGTTCTTCCACAACCTGGACTGGAACGGCCTGTTGAGGCAGAAAGCGGAGTTCATTCCACAGCTGGAGTCTGAGGACGACACCAGCTACTTCGACAGTGAGTTATCGGTTATGGTTTAGAAACTTCACGTACGTGTTCGTGGTTACGCTGAGTAACTCCTGCAGCGTCACATTCTTCACGGAGCCGTGAAGAAGAAGCATTTGTGTGTGCAGTTAATAATTCTATTATCACTCATTTAAATGTTTCCTTATATTCAGTTTTCCTCCACTTTTATCAGCTTGTGTGACTTGTGTTAACCTGCCATCACTGAATGCGATAAAAACAGAAATATGCACTTTCCAGCTCGCTCTGAGAGATACCATCACCTGGAGACGGAGGAAGACGATACCAATGATGAAGACTTCAACGTGGAGCTGCGTCAGTTCTCCTCCTGTTCTCACAGATTCTCCAAGGTGTGTCATTAATCCGCCCTCTCTGTTGTTGTCGTTTTTTCTTTCCGTATTAGCTGTTAGTCATGTAAATGAGCTGATGCCCTCATGTGTCCGGATCCTTTTCTCATGGGAGCCAAAGAATGAGCGCTTGGTGTTTCATATGGAAATGTGCGTCTAGAAAACGCTGTTTCCCCCTTTGCTCTCTCTTTACCCCGACAGATTTTGGCTTTGCATATATTTTCCACATGCAAATGCTTCCATTTTTTTGGGATAATGTAGAACACAATACACTCACAGAAGCTGGGAGTTGTTGTTGTGCTGCATTGCAGTGTGCTCCCCTCTCCCACCAAAACAAAACATTACAGCGCGTCTCAGAAAGCAGCGGGGTGTCTCAGAGGTGTTGAGCTGCCTTAAACCTTTTTCCCCAGCTGCACCTAAACTCCTCGCTCGTAAGACACGAATGCATGCATTAAAACGAACGGCACACCATTTCTGCTCTGCTCCTAATTCTATAGATTTAAAAAGATGTGCACGCAACAGCTGAGCCGTGATGCTGCTAACGCAACACGCGCCAATGTGTTTGGTTGTCAGGTTTACAGCAGCCTTGATTTGACACGCGGGCACCTGGAGGAGAAAGGAGAGACGGAGGAGAAGAAGAGCGAGAGCCCACTGACTGTGGACTCTCTCAGCTGGACACCAGACTTTGCTGAGATGTGAGCCACGTTAACAGTGATGCACCCGTGATAGAATCCCAGGATGTTGTCAGATAAATGTAGCTGAAGCTCCTACTGACTATTTAATTCTATTTATTGAGTCAAAATACTTGTTTTAATTACGCTGAAGTTTGCTGAATCAGTCTTCAGTTTGAATTTAAGCTAAAAAAGCTTCATCCTTCACTTAGGAACAATTCATAATCCTTTTGCACTTGATTACATTAAGACTGCAGGTGCACTTTTAAATTAAGCATCTTAAACTCATAAGTATTCAGTTTTATTAGTTCCACATAAAATAATAAGTCTCCAACAACACTTGGCTTCATGAGAATCTCTTCTTCACTCAGGCCTTCGCTGTCCCACTCCACGGAGAGCGTGAATCAGGGGCCCCGCCCCAGCCTGTTGCCAAAGTTTGCCATCTCAGCCGAGAGCGAAGGAGATGAGACGTCAGGCCTGGGTGAACCCAGCAAGACGTCCTTCTCCATCGGAGAGCTCACACACGACGAGCCAGACGCCACCACCCCGGGCAGCACGCACAGTGGAGCCACGCTCTCTGGTACGACTTTGTGTCCTGGTGCATGAGCAGGAACCAATGTGACATGTTCCACTAGTTTTTACAGACATAGCTGAGGACTTTGTTTGTTCAGGAGGTTCAGACATTTCTCCAGGTCGAACATACAACAGATACTTTTAATGGTTAACGTAGTCACCTCACATCTTTTGTAATAATCAGGAAGTTTCTCTGAACATCTGGACCAACTGACACCCAGGGGTGAGGGGCTGGAGAGCCCCGACAGTAACAGCCACACACCCGCCGACCAGAGGACTCAGACCGCGTCTCTGCGACCCGAGAGCGCCGCAGAGAAGACGGGCGCTGTGGCAAAAGTCCCGAAGTCTGTGTCGGCCGGCGCCCTCTCACTGATGATCCCTGGTGGTAAGTTGAAGGACGCCCCAAATGCATGCAGAACAAGTAGGACCTCAAGCAGCCAGTTAAAGGTTGAAGTACGCGTCGGGCATTACAAGAGCAACGGACCCACGACGTGAAAGAGATGAAAGCGTGGTATAGATCAGTGCGAAATTGGCCCAGCGTGACACCTGCTGTGAGTTTCATTGTGCAGAGTGGCTGCAAGCGAGTAGAGGCTGCTAACAAGGGAAGTAAGCACGAGCAAGGGGGGCTGTGGGGAGGGAGAAAATCCCATTAGTTCACCCACAGCAGGAGAAGAATGAGCGTTAGAGCAACAACTCACTGCTGACTCAATGAAATAATGTCCTCAGGTGGTGACCTTGTCTTTTTTGTCCAGATGTCTTCGGGGTGTTTCCGCTGCCCAGCCCTCTGTCTCCTTACTCGCTCTCCTCAGACCCTTCCTCGAGGGACTCCTCTCCAAGCCGGGACTCCTCCCTGTGCACCGCCAACCCACGGCATCCCGTTGTCATCCACAGCTCTGGAAAGAAGTTTGGCTTCACGCTGAGGGCGATCCGGGTGTATGCGTGCGACGGGGACATCTACACGGTCTATCATATGGTCTGGGTGAGTAGTGTTCATACTGTATTTGGGTGACGGATGGTGGCAGCTGCCTGTTCAGTAAAAAGCCGGCGTGAACAGAGAGTTTTCTTCCTGCGTCTGTTCTTCAGAATGTGGAAGACGGGGGACCTGCACATAAAGCAGGACTTAAAGCTGGAGACCTCATTACTCACGTCAACGGAGAACCAGTTCACGGCCTCGTCCACACTGAGGTGGTGGAGCTGCTGCTCAAGGTGAATGAGAAGGGAAATGTCTCACATTTACGTAGCTGGACGCTCCATATGTTCATGTTCTATTGTCAAAATGTGTCATATAGTGTTGTTTAGTGTTTGATAAATTAAATTACTCTCTTCAATTGACTCTGCTCCACACAAAAAACACGAGAGATCACCACAGAGTCCTGTCCTTCCTTTACAGAGTGGGAGCAAAGTGGCCATCTCCACAACCCCCTTTGAAAATACTTCAATAAAAACCGGTCCAGCCAGGAGGAATAGCTACAGGAGCAAGATGGTCCGGTGTGCCAAGAAGCCCAAGAAGGAGAAGACTCCAGAGAGGTACGAATGCAACATGTTATCAACTTTAAAACATATATATTGTTATATATTCTCTATTTACCAGCAGAATCTCGTGACCTTTATAGTAAACCAAGGTGAAACGTGTTTTGTTCTTATTGCTGACTTTGGCTTTTTCCAGGCGGCGCTCCCTGTTCCGGCGGTTCGCCATGCAGCCCTCTCCTCTCCTGCACACAAGCCGCAGTTTCTCCTCACTAAACCACTCTCTGTCATCCGGGGAGAGTCTCCCTGGCTCCCCCACCCACAGCCTCTCCCCTCGTTCCCCCACAGCCTGCTCCCGCCCTGCACCAGACTTCACCCAGTCAGGTGGAGACTTTTGAATCTTAATGAAATTCAGATGTGTTGCTGTTTATTTCTGCTATATGTGAAATATGTTTTTTGTGTTTTTTTTAAATTCCAGGCGCCAACTCCTCCCAGAGCAGCTCTCCCAGCTCCAGCGCTCCGAACTCCCCTGCAGGCTCGGGCCACATTCGTCCCAGCACTCTTCATGGACTTGGCCCGAAATTGCCGGGTCAAAGGCTTCGTCAGGGGCGCCGCAAATCTGCGGGTAGTATCCCCCTCTCTCCTTTGGCACGCACGCCTTCACCCACCCCACAGCCCACCTCTCCTCAGCGCTCGCCCTCTCCCCTTCTGAGTGGACATGCCGTCGCCATTTCCAAGACAGCCCAGGCCTTTCCAGCCAAGATTCATTCCCCGCCAACTATCGTGCGCCACATCGTGCGCCCCAAAAGTGCAGAGCCGCCTCGCTCGCCTCTGCTGAAACGAGTCCAGTCTGAGGAGAAGCTGTCTCCCTCCTACACAGGGGATAAGAAGCACCTGTGTCCCAGAAAACACAGCCTGGAAGTGACCCAGGAGGAGGTGCAGGACGAAGAGCTGAGCACCGCAGAACGGGAATACACCGTCCTGCAGAGTGTGGAGGAAGCGGCGTGTGAGCCACTGGCCGTCACCCGCGTTCGACCCGTCGAGCAGGGCTGCTTAAAGAGACCCATGAGCCGCAAGATGGGCCGACAGGAATCTATCGAGGAGCTCGACAAAGAAAAGCTGAAGTCCAAGATGGTTGTGAAGAGACAGGACTGGTCGGAGAGGAGGGAGTCTCTACAGAAACAAGATGCCCTGTGGGAATCCGAATCCTCCGCCTTGTGTGGTGATGACAGGGACGAAAGTTTTCTGGGCAGAGGCCAGAACAAACCCCAGAGCAGCCCAGAATCCGGCCCCCTGGAGGTAAAAGCCGCCAGTGCAACCCTTAAGGATATGCTGTATAAGAAACTCACCACACGTGCATCTGAAGGCGTCACTGAACCGTCCGGTGGCAGCGGTGAATGTGAAGGAGGACTCAGCTCAGCCCTCTGCTCTATTCACCCCAGACAGGCCAAAGACAATATGAAGCCAGACCGACTGGACTTCAAAGCTCCCAGCATTGAGTTCAGCAGGAAGAGGCTGTCGTTTGAAGAGCGAGACGACTGCATATGTCGGCTGTCTCCCGGCATCCACGAGAACCTCCACTTCGGCTCCACCAGGTCCAAGAGTCTCCAGCTGGACACAGCCATGTCCCACGATCTCATGAAGGTGGGTCTGGGAAGTGTTCACTCCAGCCCTGAAGGTCTGGCCCCCAAGATCTTCTCAGCTAGAGGAGAAAGCGCTGTGGAAAAGCTGCAGCTCATCTCCTCTGCAGACTCTCCCCTTCGAAAGACATCATCCGAATACAAACTGGAAGGACGCCATGTGTCCTCTCTCAAACCTCTAGAGGGCACCCTGGATATCGGCCTGCTCTCAGGCCCCCGAGTGCCTAAAGCAGAAACGGGTTTATCCAAGACGCCAGAGAACACAAGCGACGCAGTTTCTGTGACTCCTCCGTTTTGGCTCCAGAGCCCAACCGAGAAACAGATCACCATCCCGCAGCAGAAAACCACAGACAAACTGAGGAGCCCGGTGGCCGACGCTTCGAACAGCAGAGTTTTCTCCAAAGATCAGTCAAATAACGCTTCAACAGAGGTGAAAGTCAACACACAGGACAGACAGAGCGACTCCCTGAAGTCCCCGACCCTCAAAGTGGAGGCGTCAGTGTTTGCTGTTAAACAGGAGAGCAGAACCGGTATAAAGGTCAGTCCAGCCGTGGCTCACGAACATCGAGGCCTTCGACACAGCTCCCACTTCTCCTCGTGTGGAAAAACACCCTCCATACGGGAAGTCAGCAATGAAGATCAGGAGGACGAAGTGGAGCCGCAGGAAGTTACGCCGCACGCTACATCACAAAGTACTGACAGCACCAAGACAGCAGTGTCTTTGACTCCAGCGAAGCTCCAGGCAGAAGCAGAAAAGACTTCCCCTGCACCTACACCAGCACTGACTCGAGCTGCAGATGCCAGTGAACCATCTCCTGTGTCACTCAGACGGAGTATAAGAGCCGGTGTGGACACAAGTCAGCTACAGAGCTGTGAGAAAGAGAAAG
>JAUMHF010000004.1:2377383-2399803 GCA_032359275.1 Microctenopoma steveboyesi | reverse complement strand
GCTCCTGCAGCTCCTGCTGCTGCAGCTCCTGCAGCTCCTGCTGCTGCTGCTCCTGCAGCTCCTGCTGCTGCTGCTCCTGCAGCTCCTGCTCCTGCAGCTCCTGCTGCTGCAGCTCCTGCTGCTGCTGCTGCTGCTCCTGCAGCTCCTGCTGCTGCTGCTGCTCCTGCCGCTCCTGCAGCTCCTGCTGCTGCTGCTCCTGCTGCTGCTGCTCCTGCAGCTCCTGCTGCTGCTGCTCCTGCAGCTCCTGCTGCTGCTGCTGCTGCAGCTCCTGCTGCTGCAGCTCCTGCTGCTGCAGCTCCTGCTGCTGCTGCTGCTGCTCCTGCTCCTGCAGCTGCTGCTGCTGCTCCTGCTCCTGCAGCTGCTGCTGCTGCTCCTGCTCCTGCAGCTCCTGCTGCTGCTGCTGCTGCTCCTGCCGCTCCTGCTGCTGCTGCTGCTGCCGCTCCTGCTGCTGCTGCTGCTGCTGCTGCTGCTGCTGCTGCTCCTGCTGCTGCTGCTGCTGCTGCTGCTCCTGCTGCTCCTGCTCCTGCAGCTCCTGCTCCTGCAGCTCCTGCTGCTGCTGCAGCACAGAACTCAAGCGTGGCCTGTGCTCCTCACGTGGACGTGCAGAACAACTCCGCATTCGTGCTCGTTCCAGGGAATGTGCTTTCAACACAGCAGCAGTCGAGCGCCTGCTCTTCAAACACGTCAGCATCTGGTAAATCCTGCACTTTAAAATTGAGTGGTGACTGTGTTGGTACGGATAGAGGACAACCTGACAGGTCAGCTGCTGAGGTGATCAGTGACGCAGGCGGCTCGGGGGCCAAGACACAAATCAGCCGCTCGACAGCTGAAAAAGTGGAGCAAAAGAGAGAAATTCCTGCAGTAAACACGTCGTTAAAAAAGGAAACTGGAGTCACACAGGGCCTTAACAAAAAGGTTAACACCGTGTGTGCTGGTGCAGCAGAGAGAAACAGCAAGTCGGTGCAGAAGAAAGAAGATCTCATATCACCGAATAAAAAGAATAAAAGCAGCATAAACAACTCAGAGCAGCCATCAAAACCGTGTTCGGCTGAACGAGCACAACTCAAAGTGTCTAAAAAAGAAGTAGAGAACACAGTGGTTCCTTCAGAGCAGCAACAAAGTTCAGGTTTAGCAACTGCTCATGACAATGTTGGGAGTCCTAAAAGTAACCCGAGGCCTGACCCACAACCTGCGACAGTCCCCACTGTGAAGCCAGAGACGGAGAAATCTCTGTGTACGGCTCCACTCGTCCCAGCAGTCGAGGGCAGTGTGAAAGACTCTACTTCAAACATCCACGTTACCCGCGATGCGAATCAGAAACAGGCTGGTGATGATGGAAAGCTTGAGAAATCCATGCAGCTGACACATTGTGCCGCTTCTGCTGATCTGAAGCGGAGAGAGACGCAGCTCAAAGGTTCCGTGGCGTCCGCAACTCACGATTCAAAGCCAAAATCTCCCCCTCCTAAAAGTGTCCCCTCTTCATCAGCTCTGAAGTCTTCTCCAGGAGCTCCAGCGCCGCCTGTTTGTCTCGATGCCAAACAAACGTCGCCCAAAAGTCAGGCCCCAGTCATTAAAGACCAGCATGATTTAAAACCAAAAGATGTTGCTTCACCTCTTGCTACATCTCAACATCATCTGCAGCAGCGGCGGCTCCCGTCACATGCTCCGCCTCAGCCTGCTCCACCACCAGTGCTGCCGAAACCTGCGCTGAAAAAAGAGCCGGTAAACAGTGCAGCTGCCAGGGTCTCCACCTGTGAGGCTGTAGCCAAGGCTCCCGTCGACGCCCCAAAGTCTGAAGTGCTCAAGAGCCCAGACATCAGAATACACTCCCCCGAGAAACAGGCAGCCTCCAGTCGGAAGGAGCAGACTGAGAGGAAGAAAAAAGAACCTGTTCCAGAGGCCGCGTCTGCACAGAAGAACACGAAGAGGGCTGCTCCCCCTGCACCCAAAGACAGTTCCAGCAAAGACACTGGCAGGTGCAAGCAGCAGAAGGAGTCGCCGCGTGGCTCCAGCAACAGAAAGTAAGGAGGGGCTAGAGTCCAGCGTCGCTTCAGAGAATCCACATGTGGTGATAGAAATAGTTTGTGCGAGCATTACCAAGTTTACGGACCGGGCAAGCTGTTACACGCTGACAGAGGGGCAGGCAGGAGTGTGTGCGCGTGTGTGTGTGTGTGTGTGTGTGTGTGCGCTGAATATCTGAATGCAGGCGATCCCGTGTTTGTGTTATGATTCGAGCAGTCAGTATGTCGGGGGCGGGCGGGCGGTGGGAGGAGCCTGTTTGGCGTACTGTACTGTAGTCAGTGCCATAAATGATTTTTTCCTTCTTTTTTTTTTTTTTGGAATTGCACTTTTACTTCAGGACTTGGGGGATGTGACTTTCTGAAGTCTTTTAATGCAGTAGACCACACCGCTCTGCTCACCAGTGTAGGATCATGATTGTTTCTGTTCATTTGGGCTTTTTGTGCAGAGCTGCACCTGCGCTTTTCACCTGAAACTTACAGTTGTGTGCTTTTTAGAACTGATAAATTAGCGAAGGGGCCTTAGTATTATGGGAAAGAAAACAAACTTGCTGTTCTTAGCAGGCTGTGGCGTTTATTCACATTCCTTTGACATCTGTACATATATTTTTGATTTTTATGCAATACGGTGTAAATATACCACTGTAAAAACGCAGCACGTGGGCTCACGTGATCGCCGTTTGTACAGTATGTACAGGTTTTGCAGTGTCATCCGAGCATCATGTTCTGCTTGATAACTCTGTGGTCCAACGTAAGCTACTGTGACGTATCTCATTGAAGGAGTCCTCTTCTTTGTGACTTTTAACGTGCTTTCACATGTTCCAAAAAAATGTACTTGAAGAGAAGGAGGAAAAAGGCACGAGGGGCTATTTCTAAAAAAAAATGTAGCATTATCAAAGCGAAACTGTGAGGGCTGTCAGCGTTGCCCAGGAATGTCTTTAATGCCGATGATGGCTGACAATAGTTTGAAGAGTGATGAATGTGTGAGGGGGGGGGAGAAGGTGGCGGTGCATGTGCTCGTCTCTGTTTTCCTGCAGAAGAACGAGAAAAGCGTTGCACCCCTGTGCATGGGGTGATTCAGGATCAGTCGGTGTGAGGAACGTCGAGCTTCAGTCTCAGTGGACTCATAGTGAGCAGCAGCTTTGCCTGGGTGAAGATGTAACATGAGGAATCCTGATCATCTGCATCACATAGATCACGTCCACATCATGCGTTGGATGTTAACGTGCAAATGTTAGGTACTACACATATAGGCTGTCGTATATCAGCATTCACTCTACACCCATTTACACCTGCGCACACACTTTTCTATCCTGTAGAAGCCTTTAAATCGCAAACGACAACCAGAAAGTAGCCTAGAACACTAAGTATGTGATGCAGTATTTGCTCTGTCGTGCCGGCTCTAAAAGAAAAAACGACAATAATCTCGTCTTCTACGTACGCTCTATGTCTGTGAGTCGAACAGAAAATGCTTCATTTAACATGACACAGAATCTAGTTGAACTAAATGAAATGACAGCGAGACGTGGGATTTTAATGTGACCGGTATCTGATGTCTGCGCGCATTAGATACTGTGTGTGTGTGTGTGTTAGCTAATGTAACGTGAGAGAACAATGCACCTTAACCAACGTTCAGTTCTAAACGTGAGTAGAAGAGGTCAGTTGGAACTGACAGTGGTTTGTGAAGCGCCCACTTGTCCTGACTTCAGATTTAATGACTCATTCAGTTTTATTTGAACATTTAAACCTAACTTCCCCACACAGATGTTATTATCCTGTGAATCCTTAAAGCACATTCAATGTTTGTTTACAAAGCGTCATGGATGTATATTTTGTATATTGTTGATTTGCCAAATCTATGTTCTGTGTCCCAGATAATGTTGTTTATAGCAGTGTGAGACTTTGCCACCCGATGTTTAATCTGAACATTTCTTGTGCAGTAATCAATGTCTTTTCACATGTCGGGTTCTTCTGTGTCTGCCTGTCTGTTTCAGTTTCCTCTTTCCCCTCCTCTGTGCAAAAACTAGTATTAGATGAACTTGCTTACGATGGTTTGTCTTTTAGAATATGTGCAATAAAAGTGTTTTGAGTTTTGTATTTTGCCCAAGGAAAGCTTTATGGATGTCATAGATGTTGTATATTAAAACAGATATTTATACTTCTAATGTTGCGTAATACTGAAAATAAAATGGAATTATAAATTACTGAAGCTTTTTGTACGTTCTCTTTATTCTCACGTTAGAGTTTGTAGGTTCCCAAATATTGCAAAAACTGCAACGTTAAGTTTGCGCTGCACTGTAGCGTGGTGCCAACAGGGGGCACTGTCCTCCCACCTGTGTGCCAGAGCGGATGCTGCTGCATCAAGTCCTCTGTTAGGCGACATCTGTTGAGCAGAGAAAACTCTCTGCTCAACAGATGAGTAGGACTCTACAACGATGTGCATTTAATCAGCTTCTTTCTTACGAATGACTCGTTAATTTCCCCAGACAGTAAAATAAGTCACGTTATCTGCAGTTTTCCTCTGTTTAAAAGTTTAATAATACACGTATGATTGCACTACAAGTGGTTTCTGGTGAATGGCGGATAATTGTGGTTCCCAAGATGTAAAATGCAGCCAGAGGTATAAAGGCAGGCAGCTCGTTTTGGGTACCGCTCTTCTCATGTGTGATTACAGTGCTTATGGTAGAAACGGGTCAGCTCCTACTGGACTGATCACTAAGTAAAAATACTACTAAATACAGTGGTGGATGAAGGTAATCCAGAGGGGAGGGGGCAGCAGCCGGGGGCGGTGCAGGGCAAAGAAAGAACATTGTGTTATCGTTAATTGACCATGTGCTGGATCCTCCAACAGGGAGCAGGTTTCCCTCTGCACAGACTTTCTGTCTAATGTTGACAGACTCGTATCCAGCTATCGAAAAAAACCAACGTGACTTCCTGGATGAGTTTGCTCAAAACGTGCCACGCGTGTTGTCTGCCTGGCGTGTTTTGAGGTGATGGAGTGAGTGGGAGGTTTTAACTCGTTTATGCGCCTTTAAATTATCCCCCCAGGTTTTATGATGTGTTGCGGGACGGTAAAACCAGAGCCTCTCATCACCAACCCTCACTCATCCCGACCCCCTTTGTTGTCACCTTTCATTAGAGCCAGTCTGCGAACGCAGCCATAGATCATGATCCCCTCTTGACATGTTGGCACTCAGCCTGTCCATCACTCTGATAACACCCCTGTGACCTCCGCTCCCTCAACCCCACTTAAAAATCAAAACAAACCCTGGGTTATTCAATAGGTTGTGAGGATAATAAAATACATCTTCATTGTCCCTCTGGCTGCTTCCAGAGAGTGGAGGCCGGCTGCTTTGTAATTTGTTTTAGAAGGTCTGATCAATGCTAACAGGGTGTGGAGTTAAAAGGGGAAGTGTGTGTGTGTGTGTGTGTGTAGACAGACATGCTGGACACCTTAGGGAGATGAACGGGGGCACTGTTAGGTTAACTGTACCCAGCGTGCTCCCATGTTGCTCTTTATCACCTTTAGGATTATTTTTTTTGACTAAATCCTAAACTGCGTGCTTCATGCTCTCTTCTGTTTCCCTACGGGATCAGTGTTTAAGTATTTAAAGTGATTACAGTTCTACCTCTGAGTAAAATGGATTTATGAATGAACAAATCCCACTGAAATCTACGGAAATCTTCAACGCTGGGTCCACATATAAAGCTGCCGTTCACGGGTTTGTGGTCGCTGAGAAAGCTCACAGTTCTACGGAAAGCTGATAAGCTTGTCTTAGGAAACGCAACGTAGCACTGGAACACATAGAGCTAACCATTATAGAATCATCATTAAAACATAAAGATAACTAAACTGTGAGGTATCCAGAAAGCACTAATGGCGGCCAATAACTCACCGCGACGTAACATCTAGGTAGAATTGAAATGTGAACCTGGCCTGTTTCAGATTTACACAGCATATTTCTTTCATTTCTTAATGATGGATCGAACTGTGGATTATTTCCTGAATTGTCTTTTTGTTGAGTTACTCGGAGGGCTCCATGATACTGATTCACCAGTATATGGACCTTTCAGATTTACACATTGCACTCATGTGATCTCCATCTAACTGATCATGAGACTTTTTAAACCAAGTGTTTGCACCCGTGATGATTTAGATGAGTTACTGTAAAGGGGAAGAACACCTAAAAAACATGTTTTCATTTATGCACTTTTAACTAACTCTACTTTCAGTTTAACACAAATGAGGTTTTGTTTAAATCACTTTCCAAAAAAATTAATTAAATCAACCACAATTAAGTGTATTAAATGAAAAGGTAAAACCTGTACAAATAATTTTCTTTCCTTGCTTCACCCTGCCCTGAACTCAACCCCAAACAAATAGACACGAGTATGTTCACAGAGTGTTCTGCTGACATGGTGCAATCACTCAAAACATCTGATTCTGCTCTTAAACGTTTCTTCGAGAACTTTGCAGTCGATTGGACGACAAAAGAAAAAAGTGAGAATTGGGGAAAAAAAAAAAGATGCAGACAGATTGAAAACAGTGGTGGGAAGATTAGTTGTTCCTGTAGACGCATGCAATCTGAGACACGGATAGATAAATCCACCCTGGGCTGTATTAACTTTTGCTGCTGGAATTTGTTCAAGTACATTCTGTGACTTGGGGAGACGCCAGGACTCCAGCCCAGCTCTCATATTTCATGTTGCAACTAATGTCATCTGGCCGAGCGCAAGACCTCAGCCACTGGTCCGTCAAGTAGCTGGGAGGAACATTCCTATGGTGTAAGGGTCACTCCCTGGTTCACAATACAAAGCATATAACATAATGATAACTGCCTGTTTTCATATATATATTATTATTATGTCAGCGGCCAGAACAAAATGAACTAGCAGTGAAAATTTCCCTGGTGGTTATGCAACAGTTGAAACTGTCATGTATGCCTCGTGGCTAACCAGTCGCTCATGTGATAGATTTCACTGTGTTGATCTCTGCAAAGTCATACGAGTGATGCAATGTAGACACAGGGAAAAGTGTTTGTGTGGGTGGGTGAATGTTAAAGCAAACATTACAGAGGTTGCGAGCAGGCCGCGATACCAATAGAAGATTATTTTCAGAATTCATGGAAATGCTGTTGCAACAATAAAATAAATAAACACTAAATTATAACGGATTCTCATGCAGCTGTGATGAAACGCGAAGTTTTAAAGCGTCTTTGGGGAAATGAGCAGACTCCTTGTGAGGCAAAATACAGAGAGCGTGTATATTAAAACCTTCTTCAAAGGGAAATAGAAGCATGATGATGTATGACTGGATGTTGTTGTGGTCTCTGTGAAAGGCTCTTAAATATCGGGTGTGCTAACAAACTGCAGTATGTACACAGCGAGCTCCCAAGCACAATGATGCTGGATCATCAGATGCTACTTTTTTAATTTAAGGGTTATTATGTGTATTTTTAAAGGCATGTGTAACTAGTGTATGTTATTTCTAGCTGTGTATTATTATATGATGACTTCAGTTTATGAACAGACAGGTGATACTGGTGTTTGTCTTTGAGGTGTGGAGATACGTGACACACGCACCTGCACAGTCACAGTTATGCATGGTAAGCAGCTCTGGTCACTAGGACAAAATCCAATATGAACACTAAAATTACTCTATTTGACTTTTAATTGATAAACATAAACTACAGTTCGGTTAGCCACAGTGTCTGTAAACAGATTTTAATGTGTAAGGTCAGCGTCTCCTTACTGGCTTTCTTCCCCCTGGAAGACAAGGAGGAGGACTAGCAAGTAAAAATGCTTGTTTTAAATAATTAAAATGCTTCTAGCAGATTTTTCCTAACGAGAGAAGGAAACATCAGCCAGCTTCGTGCTTGCACACACTGGGAAGCAACTCTGAATTTACTGTAAACACTAGAAACATTTTCATGTACAGTAAACAGACAAAAAGCAACGTTTGCTTTCATTTGTGGTTGTGTGTTTGCATTTGCTTGATGAATTTAACCTCATTTTACCTCGTCGGCCCCCGAGGCCAAGATTTAGCTCTTAAGCTTCTAAACGCTCCATTGCACTCACCAGCTTGGTGCCAACTTAGTGTCCGTCCTGCTCTGTGCTTTAGCAGACACTGTAGAATGGATGCATCGGTGCTTCTTTGCTGAAGACAGCTGTTACATCTGGAAATGAGTTGATGATGAGAACTGTTACAGGAAACCACCCAGAGTAAAACTGTACTGAGCTTCTCATTTCAGACTCATTTTAATGTATACGTTCTTTAATATGAGATTCAGTGGGGGAAACAGGCGAGATGGAGTCATCCTTGAGACGCGGGACGATGTTCTAATCCCCGGGAATGGAGGGATTTATTGCAGGGCTGTTTTATCCATCAGTTTTATTACCCAGTAAACTGGGAAATGTCTATAGAATCACACTTTGTTCCACAGTAGCTCTCGTGTTGCTCATTTTCTAATCCAAAGTCGAAAAATATACCTCCTTACTTATCTCAAGACTCTTGACTCTTGTCTCCCCTGTTTGTCTGGAGAATTAAGTGATAACTATTTATGGGTTAACCGTCACGAGTGTCCCCTTTCTCGCATACGTAAAATCCTAATAATAATTACAATAATTGATACTGACAACAAGGCTTTGGTTCAATGTCTTGACCGAGGACACTTTGACATGGGGAATCGTCAAGACCTGGGAGGCGAATCACCAACCTTGAGGATCATAGATGACCTGAAACGTTTGTCAAATATTTCTCTTTAGAAGAACATGAGTAAACTTATCATGGAGAGGTGCTAATAATGCCTCCTTTAAAGCCACATGCACAAAACACAGCTGGCTGCAGCGCAGACATATATGCTTATACAGACTTTTGATTGAGTCTGCTCCCCCTCTTCCTCCTCCTTCTCCTCCTCCTACAAAGAACAATGTACGGACCACAATGAAATGCTCACTGTGATGCTATGTTTGCAGACAGAACATAAAATCCATACAGTGCAGCGTTAGTAGGTTTCACAGCGATTCATTTAATGTGTTTGAAAATGGCCGACGTGAATGCACACGATGCACTACAGTGTGTACCACGATGCACTTTATCATCCCCCATGTGCACATTTTTCTTGGGCTACAGTGCATTGTCAAATGTTGGGGAAATACTTAAGTGTAGTCCTGTGAAACCCATATTATCTGAAGCAGCAGCATGCCAGCATGTGCTAGCATGTGCTAGCATGTGTTGCAGCTGAGCAACACATGCTAGTGCTAACGTAATTTGTTATCAAAGTTTATATTCAGCCTCTTTATGATCGGTTTCACTTGTAAATTGCACTTTACTGTTTATTTATATTATCTGTATAACTCAGCCAATGTATGCCCTCTCAGATAATCTTCATTCCTGTTAATCATTCACTGAAACATATGAACTCAGTCACTCTGCAGTGACTGTGATACGCCTGGTGCTGTAGATTTATTACTGTTGTGGTGTGTCACAATGGAAAAGATAAATATCTTCCACATGAAAATTTTACCATCTGCTACACAGTCTTATTTTAGGCCCAGCTAACCACAGAGCTCTTTTTCTGTTGTGTTTTCCTTCGCTTTCAGTCAAGCCTAGCGTAACTCTAACCAAACTTCAAATTACCTCCTAAGTGAGGCTTGAAAGTCCCCCTGCCTAGTTTTATAAGATAATCACATAGGAGCTCAGACGGGGAGGTGTTTTAAATGCAGTTCGCGTGTTTGTAATGAATCTGAGCGATTTTCCAAGCGTATGTGTAGAAGTGGATTAGGACAGTGTCCACATGTCCAGACCAAATATGTTCTACTGTTTTAAAGATGTGAAAGAACATTTCTAAATGAACAACATTCTGTTTTTTTTACTCTGCGTGGTTTTCTCTTGCTGTCTTATTTAGAGGCACCTGTGGAGGGCACGGCGAGTCTCAAAGGTCAAAGAGTGACAGAGGCTTAGAGACGGTTAAGGAGGAAATAAAAGAGGATGACGAGGATGGGGGAGGAGAAGATCCCTTTTTCAGACACAGGGCAGGGGTCTGGTGTCAGGAGAGTGACACGACCTCGGTGTGGTCCCACATTGAGCACGTTAATGAGCGTCTGAGAGGGATTTAAAGTCCAGGGCTTAGCACAGATCAGGCGCTGATTCCCTTCCTCTGGAAAAATGGGGCATGAGTCTGAGTCACGGCTATGGGTGCAGCAATAGCAATAGTAGGACAAACTGCGTATTATTTGACATATTGGAAAGGCTGAGGCTTGGTCGGAGGCTTGAGCTGTCTACAAACCTCCATGTAGAAAATCTATGTGACTGCATTGCTGCAGTTCATCCACTAGGGTTGAGTTGAAACAGCAGCAGCACATGGTGAATTTACTTTGGGCAGAAAGGGTGAGTTGGAGGCTGAGAAATATTTTAATAACTTTTTAATTACATTTTATTAATTGTAATTCAAACCCATGTAATTCCCACATTTGAACAGTAGAAAGACTTCACAGTCACACAAATCCTTGACAATAGGCTGTTCTGCCTAATGAGCCCTTTTACTTTATATATTAAAGTTGTCTCATAATATTATTGTATTATTTCTTAGACAAGACTTTAAAATGCATTATTGTATATTTAATTAACAAAAGGAATACCTAAATAAAATTACAGTGGACAGTTAATAGAGATTTTGGACTCCTAATTATATACATCATTCTCAAAAGATCACAAAATGCTTTATACCAAGAAATAAAACATCAATAGGTCACGGCAGTAGGTAAAAGTCAGGTTCCAGTTGAGATTTAGGAAATGAATCCACAGGAAGTTGCACAGGCTGATATGCTCTTAGAGTAAGAACATACAGTATATTGATTCATATAATGTGTCTAAAAGTCTAAAGTGTAGGTTTTGCATTTAATCTTTGAGTCAGATTTAAATACATCACAAAAGCCAGTATTTAAAAATGTTCCTTTATTTTGTCTTTTTACTGAACAACAGATGGTGTGTGTCATGTAAAGTTTGTGTGTTGAAACGTCTGGGCCTGTCTCACAGCGCTGCATCGAAAAGTGACTGAAAATAGACTGAACTCCAAAATGAGCTGTTTTACTGCATGTACATGCTCATATGAACATGCATAAAATGAGCACCAAAGAGAAGAAAAGCTGTGAATAACGCACGCTGTTTGTTAGTTATAGTAACAGTTCCTGATGAGACACACTATGTGGTTTGAATTATTGAGTTTAAAAACGTAAGTCTATAAAAGTGAGGCCAAAACATGTCAAAACATTCTTGGTGCTTTAAAAAAAAGCTAATGAATGAAAAGTTCTGAAAACTTCTGACTGCATGCCTTTAACTTTCTATAGAACCTGTTCTGTGGAGTGAAAAAAAGCCTGAATGAACATTATGTAAACACATTCCCTGCACGCACAACCTGAACAGCCACAGCTGGCTGAACTTGCGTAAGAGGCCCTGGCTCAGACTCCGTGTATACCATCCGGGTTTGTAGAGCACTGAAAATCTGCTTTGGTTCAGTTCTGTATCACATGAACCAACGGCGCTGCAACGGCTGGATTAACATAAGTGCAGGATTGAGGTTGTCCCAGATAACTAGAGAATCAAACCAGACTTTTTGGCCGGAGCGATTTCCAAAATGAAAAAAAAATCTGGGGTTGTCCAAAGGTTATGCACTGGATTGCAATATGATCCATGATAAAATCCACATTAAAGCTTTGCTGAATGAAAAACTTGTCCTGACACACATATGTACAACTTCCAGCCTGCCTTTTTTTTTTTTTTTTTTTGCTTGTCTCACCAAATCCTCCTCTTTGGACATTCACAACCTGGCCATCTTTTAATGCTCTGCAGAAAAACCTCGCTAGTGCTAGCCAAGAAGCTAATTCTTCTCACCTGGAAATCTACATCCTGCTCACATACCCTTTGGGTGGGACATACTCGTTTATGTAGTCTTTTGATTTATTTGGCAGCTTTGTCTGTTGTAGTTTCTATATCTTGTTGTGTAATAACTTAACTTGTAATTAAGGTACCTAAAAACTTTACTATGGCTAAAAATATTTTATTCAACCCCAGTTCCAAAAAAGGTCAATAGAAAAAACAGAGTGAAATTATGTGCAAATTTCATAAAGCCATATTTTATTCACAGTAAAACATAAATGTTGCTTTAATATGCTATAATATGCTAAGCTAATCTAATTAGCTCCACTTTATGCTTAGAATATAGGAGCAGGGTGGGCATTGATCTTCTCATCTAATGTTAACTCTCCGCATGAAAGTGAACGAGCTTAATACCCAGAATGTCCGGCTATTACACATCTGTTTGTGACAGTTGTGTACACAGAGTTTTCATTGTTTCAGTAAGTCACATTTTCTGGCCAGAAGCAATAGTTAATGAAATGGCTGTGCACTGGTTTTATCTCCAGGAAGACTGCCACTAAAACGCACCAAAGAAACATGTTATAAAGCATTCAGAGAGAGACCTTGCAAATAGTTAATGAGGTAGAAAATGCATCTGTCATATCTGTTAGACTTTAAAGCACCTATACTCTGCAACTTTAGCTCCTAAAGAACCAGATATTTCCATTACAGAGGCCAAAAACAGAGATTGTTTGCCATATCAACCACTGCCACCACAAAACTAGTTTTTGCAAGTTTAAGGACACAGGATGTTTTATATATAAATACGACTTTGCATATGAATGTGAGATTTCACCATGATGGGAAATTAGAGCTCATTTGCCAGAAGCACTTGTACCTTGGCATGACTGTGAGGCAAGGTCGTGCACTAACAAGCACAGCCAGGCACTGATTAGTAATGAATAATGCACTTATTTCAGCAAGTGGCATAAAGTGCTCCACTGTATAATTGGAATAGACTGGATTTGCCTCTCTTGGTCTGCCAGCACAGCACAGTCTTAACAGTCACAGGAACACAAATCTAACAGCTGCTAGAACCACCACAACAATGAGCTACTGTTGAATAGAAACCTGTGGAAAAATACGGAAAATTAAACACCTATAAATGAATTATACCCACATTAGTGTTGCACAGATGCATGCATTTAATATATAGCGTAATTTATTGCTTTGCTGTGTAAGTGCATAAACAGATGTAAGGTTTTTATCCAAACCATGTGCAGATTTGATTTTGTTGCATTCTGGTTGGCAGAATTCAATCGTCTAGAAGCACAGCTGTTCAAAAACTTAGAAATGGAAGCTGAATTGCTGCATTTACTGGTTTTATGTCTTAAATATTTTAGTCCAATATTTATGTCTTAAATATTGGACTGAAATGTGCTGTGCTATGATTTACTCAGTACTTAATCTCACATTAAGGTCTTAGCCCCATAGTATGTTTAACTATCAAGTGTGGAGTCCCCATTATGCAGCAAATGGCCTTAATAGGTGTTCTGTTGATACGGATACATCAACCAGCGAAAAGCATTTTAAATTATTTGGGTGCTGTTGCGTTGCTAATCACAATACATCATTTTTGGCAAAGTTTCTCACAGCTGTGAGAAGAATGTAATGAGTAAGAGTCGAGAAGAAATGTTATGTGCATATAGAAAATGGAAATATTCAAGCAAGGTACTAGTAAGAAGCTAAAAATGTTATTGATTATAGAATCTGAGTAAGTGTACCTTGCTATTTCTCCACTATTGGATGGAAATTGAAATCCTCTCATCCACACATGCATGGTTAATGACATATTTCCGTATTTCCATTCATTCTACATGTGTCTTTCCATTTGCACACTGCACGTCCACGGACAAATTGACTTTAACGCAGGTTTTGTATGACGCATGTTTATATCCCAAACATTCTGATGCATTCTTACTTTTAAATACACTCTACATTACACGTTGCTGTGCGTCAGATCTGATCAGCGTGGCTTTCTATCCAACTTTGCCCCTGTACCAAAACCGAGCGAGGCCATGTTCAGCTTTAAACTGAGAGAAATCTCATAGGCGAAAGTAGACAAATCTGCTGCTGGCAGATTTCTCACACCGGAGAGACCAGCGGCGACAGACTTGCAGAGCTGCAGATGTTCACAGATTACAGGCTTGTAGAATAATCAGCTTGGTGGAGACGTGTTCACTCTCTCATTACAAGGTTTCCTGTGTGACAGACAAAGATGCAAAAATCTTTGAGAGTGCAAGTTTATTTTTAAGATGAATATGAAAATGCAGCAAATTAAAGGAATATGAGCTCAAAATATGCTCAAAACATAATGTACAGAAATAGCCATTCACAAAAGCCCCATGATCCGTTCAGAAATGCGAGAGAGAAATCCAAATAAAGACAGAGAAGGCAACTGCTGAGGGGGTGGGGGGGGTCAGTAGCAGTAGCAGGGGTTAAAAAGCAATGGAGGTGTCTGCACTGTTACAAGGCAGATGGTGACAGGTGTAATCCAGTGGAAGTAAATGAAAACTACTGTAACACATTTTTTACCATCTCTACAAAAACTGAGCTGCACTAAAACTTAACTTATTTTATGACATAACTCCCTGTTTTTGCACAGACCCTATAAAAGGTTTTATTGTTACCAGTAGATTATGAACTGATGACTATGCAGGATGACTGAATATATCCATACATTTGGAGGTTGTGCAAGAGCAGTTGCTGAAAGCACATCTAAATATTTAATGCGAGGTCACTTTTGTGAGCTATTATTGGTGTGCGGCGATGAGTAGACAGACCAGAAACTAGAGGTTAACATGTCTCCTTCTCAAACATATTTCACGCTTTTCATTCAAAGCCAGATGTGCCTGGATATCACGTCCACAGAACCTTTTTACCTGTTAGGATATATTTTAGCATTTCTTTAGAAAGCCGGCAGTAAAAGCCTAGTAGCAACTCTACAATCTAATATCACACAGTCTATTTTAGGCTCTCCCGTAAATTGCAGGAAACATTTCTCTTTAATGGATGACTCATGGTAGTTGTTGACAATAACATTGCCCAATGTTCCCAGAGGAGTTGTACTGAAATGCCTCCCACTCAGGTTGTCCATTTTAGGGCTCAATCAAGAACCAGGTTATCAGATGTGGTAAATGCTAAACTTACCTTTCAGTGCACAGTTTCTCTTTGTGACTTTTTTTCCATTACTGGCTATACGGCAAAGCGTGGACACAGACGTTCCACAGCTTTTTAAGAAACGGCACAGTAAACATGCTGGGAGATTTATTTGGGCTCCAACAGAAGTATGGAAATCAGATTTTACACGGAGGCATCGTTCTGAACAATAGAAGACTATGAAAGTGCAACACAGAATGTTTTGTAAGAAAGAATATGTGCATGAAGTCAGTAGAATTAAATAATTAAATAGATATAAATACATATTTCCCAGCACTAAGCTGCGGGAACAATTAGTTTCAGTGTGTAACAACAAAAGGCTGCGTGTCGACATTTTAATGAACTGATTTTACAGTTCAGCTTTATCCGTTTATGCGTTACTGTAACACAAGCATTTTCTAAGAAGACGTACAGTACGAGAGCCTGAAAACGTTTAAGAAAATATTCCTTCCAAGTATTCATAGAGCTGTATGCGTGACGAGTGTAGTGAAAAGTAATTGTATATAGAATCATAAAGGAGCTGGAGCGATAACGCCAAACACAGGTGCAGTTAGCCAGTGACTCGATGGAGTGATGGAGGAATATTTTATAATCTAGAAGGTAGAAAGGACAACATTTCTGCTTCAAAGTGAAGCATTTTCCTTTCAGGATAAATACTTTTTGCATTGTCACTGAGAAAGTTAGGATGCGGTGACGAAGCACGTCTCGGTACAGACAGATTAAGCATGGAAATGAAAACAAACATGCCCTTTGAACGCTGCGCAATACAGACGCGCGTTATGTATCATACCGATGTGCTGAGATCACCTAACAGGGACCACTGTTCCAGAGGAGGAAGAGAAGTTGTACTCGTTAGAGTCCTTAAATTAGAAAAGAGGCAGGGAGAGGGTTATACGGACAGGATGTCGGATTCTAAACGGGGAGTTGATCCCTGTAACATACTGCCACACTGAATCAGATATGGTTCTGTCCCAGGAGGGAACCAAGCCAAAGGCCAATTATGTGTCATTTAAAGCCCAGAACCCAAATGTGTTCATTAACACTTCAACGACCTGCTGTAACTGTACTTGTAAAGTGTATTTTATCTGGTAGCAGGAAACAGACTTGATTCAGCCTGGTCAAAAAATGGTCTTCCTCATTTCTTCAACACAACCGCATAACACCCAAAGGAACATAACAATAAACTTCTTTCTTAGCAGGGATTAGGACATTCAGAAGATTCTCCCATTCGTGCCCTGCAGCGGTGTCTGGGCCTGAACTCTCCTGGGGAGAAGTTAGATTGGTATCCCGATCAGACAACAAGAGTGAGCCGCAATATTTCTTATATCACTTCCTAGAGTAATCAAATGCCTCGAAGCGATAAATGTCAGTCATGCATCTCTGTGCCACTGAATTCATATTATAATGTCAAACAACGCTCGCACAGGTTTTCTGGATCTGTTCCAGCCGCGCACACACTCTGATCCCCCAGTTTTGTAGACCTGCCCTGGCGTGCGCAGCGAGGCCAGACAGAAACCGAGCGAGCTGTCCAATATTGCTCTTCCAGTTTGGAAGGTTTTATTGATTGCGTGACTACGACTCGCAGCTATGTCCAGAGATAAAGAAGCGGTCTGCATATCCGAAGGAGAACTCTTTGAGAAATTTGAGATCTCAAACATTAATAATATAAAAAATGAGAAACAACATTTTTCCATTGACTAAATAATTAGTTTGACGTCTGTCGTAAAGCTCACTGAGGGTTCTCAGTTCTCCGTCTACCCCTGTTTTATGTCTCTCTGCAGCCTGTTAACTGTCTAACACTCTACTGCTCCTCCTGATCTAAACTGTTTGTTGCATTAAACCAACCCATTCATCGACTGTTTGCTTTACTTCCCTAACGCGCGGTAGTCAGCATGTTGGTTCAGGTGTGGTTAACACTCGACAGCCATGGTCCTCGGGCACAGTCAAATTCCTACTAAATGAAAACACATTGATTTCTGTACGGACTAACAAGTTGGATATAGCATTTTACTTTGCGTGTTCTGCTGCAAGAGGCAGCTTGTTTTACCTTTGGCCTGTTTCCAGTCTGTATGTTAAGTTACCAAACTGACAGACAGTCATTACATCTCAGTAAATAAAACATGTAAGTGTCCAAACTTAAAGATTGTACTTGTAACGCTGAGTGATGGGAAGCAAAACGCAACATTTGAAGCATTTATATCACTGCTTACAGGAATAGATTCTGTCTTTTTGGTGCAGTTTGTGTTTGTCTCGTGTGATGGACGCTCAGTGGGGCCTCTCTGTTCTCTGTTCTTTTTTTTATGATGCCAGATGGTGGGCCTCATACACAATGCAGTGTCCTCTCCGTCATGTCCTGCACACTGATACCTAAGTGTGTGCTGGGACCTGCATGTGTAGTTCCCAGATGAAAGTATCAGCTTAGCTGTAACTGCTCTCTAGAGCCCAGAACCTCTCTTTCACTGCTGTGTTCAGAGCCCCACTTCTCTTTTCGGTTTCTTCTGGCATTTTCTCGAGGTGTTTTCATTCTCCTGCCATCTGGTGTTAGAGTGGAGCCAAATGTGTGTCAGCGAACGTCTGTTTTACCTCCTTGTCCCAGCACTGGACTTGTTCACTCTGGGAATCCAACCCGCATGTGTTACTTACAATGTGCTGCAATTTAATTTAATTTGGCACAAGAACATCTCAGATTAACCTATGACTGCAAATGTAAAATGTGTATTTAGTAGAAGTAGTAGGAGCAGCACTGACAAAGGCTGCAGAATACAATCAGAATGGATCACAGAACCGCTGCAACAGCTCCTAACACCTGAATGAAAATTTAACAGTGGACCTGCAGCGCGCGTGACACGAGGATGGATGAATATCTACTTTCAATTGACAGCCAGGTCTTACAGCCGCCCTCATGTAATTCAAATCAACAGTTTGTGACCTCCACTGTATGCTGATGACGAATTTGAAATCCAGGTGAGAAATAGCTGGACAGATCCTTGGCTCTGGTGTCGGAGAGGAACAGAACAGTGAATGAACAGAGCATTCAGGACCGTCCATAGTGTCGTTTTTTACTATACTGAACATGCAGCACAAGACAATTATAAATAAATCAACTTGATGCTTCTGCTGACTATTTCATATTCTTCTTAACCCCAAGTCCAAGGGTGTGACTGCCCCCCCACACAGCTTTCATCAGTGAGACTAAGAGGTTTCTAATGGTAATGCTAACGTGCTAATGTTGTTGTTCAGTATCTGACATTTGTGTGTTGGTAACCAAGCCTTTACTGACTAACATGCATGGTTGACATGGATAATAAAACTTTCATTCACAGTTCTTTTCAGAACCAAACTCCTTTAGACCTACATGACAGCAGAGAATCACTTTTGGTAGAGTTCATACAAGACAGAAGTTACAGAGACGTTTCAGGAGGAATAGCAGTGGAAACGTGTCCAACCACCAGACGTTATCATTCACTGCGGTTTCCTAACTATTATTAAAGCTATGAAAAGCTCACACTGAGACAGAATGTATTTCCCTTGTGCTCTGACTGATGATATGACGGGGTAACACAGTGGGATTTCTCGCCGCAGCACAGTCTCTGTGAATTATTTCCTTCTTTACGGGGAGTGCCTTGTGGGTAATAAATCACACAAGATTAAACTTATAGGGAAAGGGTATATTAACCCCCCCACACTCCACCCACACTTGGGGGCATATTCAATTTGCCCGTAGCCTTGGTAGCATGAATCTCACAAAGAATTGTCGTGGAGTTGCTTGTAATTATAGAACAGGCTTCTTCATTAGAGGCTTGATTCTGAAAAATGAATCCACTGAATACAGGCTGTCATGCAGGACCTGTAACACATGGCCACGGACACCACGGAATAACAGACAGAGACATAAGGATGCATTATTTCACATTAGCCTGGGAACTTGTGAAGTTGGCATTAAAAATGTCTTTAAAATTAAAGCAAAAGGCCAACGGATGTCACCGCGTTCTTGTAGTGTAATATGAAATGAAAACACATATTCTGAGAAAATGAAAATGAGGAGTTGAAGTGTGTGTCAGCTTATTAGTGCTCGTGCTCTGTTCGCCCTAATGCATTTGTCCAAGCCGAGGGTGGGGTAAAAAAGACTGTTCCAGCTTTATGTTATGTTAAATATTAACATGCATGTTGTTTACCATAGTCACCGCATTTCTTTACATGAGCCAGAGCTCATTAATCAGCATCAAAGCGGTGTAAAAGTGCTGCGGTGAGCTCAATGGCTGGTTCGCACCAATGACAAAATGAAAAACTATTGATAACGGAGAGCATTCAAAGCCTACAAAGAAGTTCATCAAGGCATCCAAGTAATAATAAGAACATGTCGTTGTAGACTTTAACCATGGTTGAAGGGTTTGGCATTTAATTAGCAACAAAGACAAATTACAGGTGGTGCTGAAGTGTTTTTTACTGGGACACTTTGAATTGAAGCACCAACCCCAGGGTTTGTATATGACTCCCCTATCAGCTGATCCATGAGCCATCACCCTCTTATGTGCTATAAACTTTGAATGAACAAGCTAATCACAATGCTAAAAGCTCAGGGATCATTTCGATGTCTGCACTAGATTCCATGTTACTCACACGTCACGAGGACACATCGACTGAGAGCGTTGGATGTTTCGTACTAGATGTTGATATATTTCGTTAGATAATAGCTGCTAATAGAAAACACGGGATCAGTACGGTGCAGCCTCTGGAGACTATGAATAGCTAAAGTGTACTTTCATGGAAATCCAGCCAACAGTTGTTTTTTAGTTCAGATCAAAGTGGTGCATCAGCGAACATTTCCAGCTCCGGGATTGTGCCACTGGCACGGCTGAAAATGTGAGGTATAGATAGAGACATAATAGCAGAGGGGCTGGCATGAAGGAGGAGTATTCAGGTTCCACCCATCTAGAATCACGTCTCGTCTCTTGGAATCGCTACAAGCCCTCATGCTCCAAATGAGAGGGCCCTGGAGCAAGGGTGCAATCTCTGCTAGCAAAATCACTGGCCTGTGCTCATCAGCCATAAACATGTCACCGCCAAACTAGGTCACTGTTCTCTGTGCGCACACATGAAATGGGGGCAGCACTGGCGGACTCTGCACCTCCACATGATCTGGCCCCTTTTTTCCTTCTTTTGTTTACATGACATGTCAGCACCTCTGGATCCCGCAGCATGCAGAAATGAAGGGGGGGGTTAGCAACTAGCAAGCTTTCCGTTAAGGCGGGGGTTAACGTGGAGGAGGAGAGGAGCTGGAGCAGCAGAGAAAGAGGGAGTAAAAGAGAACTAGGGAAGTGTCTGCGTGTATATATGTTTCGCGGAAGTGCAAAAGGAAGTCTTGAGGTTTGAAAAAAAAGAAGCCCTGCGAGTGTGTGTGTGTCTGGATGGACACACAAAGGTCATCGTAAGAATGTCTCTAAGACAGTCACCGTTTTAAAAATCATGGACTAATAATCATCAGAGGTTTTTTGCATTAGTGGGGAACATATTTAAAAAAAGAAAGAAAGACAGAATAACAGGAATGAACTTTCCAAACACTCACGTTAGAAGGCAGCTCGTGTTTCTGTTCATGACAGTGGTTTCCCAGAAATCTCCGCCACAGCTTGCCAACATTATTCGTCAGCCACCCAGCAGTGCTTGGATCTGAGACGTCTTTTTAATGCAGTTCCAGGTTTTGGAGCTGTGTTCAGAACATAAAAAGATAATACACAAACCTCCTTTTTAAAGCGAAACAGCATTCTGAATTATTTATCACAACACTGAATACTGGTCTGCATAAGTGGTTTTCTTTCAGAGAATGATGTGAGATGCTTAATATGAATCTCATGACACTTTTGCAGTTTGTCGGTACTATGGCACTATCAAGTATTTTCCAAATGAGGCACCGTTCCTTTAATCAGAGCAACAGTGGCAAAAAAAATTCACCTTCACAAACATTAAAGCACATTTGCACACTTACATTTTCTTTGCTCGGATGTCTCTCTGTACTCTGCTGTGCTCTTCTTCCATCTGTGAGTTTGTGGGAGACAGTAAGATAAACTGTGTCGCTTTAAGTTGCTATGATCAGTATTTATTTGAACAATGGAAGGACTTACTATTTCTATACTGCAGCAGCTGCTCATAAAGGCAAATCCATGGAGAAGTATCATACAACTCCAACCATTTGAGCATCTTTTGAGCTCATTGTTTTAGTTTTGGGGCCAGTTCATAGCTGTTTGCCCTACAACAGATCCGTACCCGCACTAGAGAGGCACACGTGTTCCACATATGCTCAGTGCTAAACATAATGCCAACTGGTGGTGGCAACAGCATGACAGAACATTCTTTTGTTTGTCCTATTTAATCTTAATGACATACTTTATTGATCCCCTGGGGGGAATTGTTGTTGGAAAGCAGCCAGGCAGTACATGATGGGGCGGCTATGACACAGACGCAGCAGACAGAGCTTGTGATTAGCCAGCGAACAGAAAAGAGGCAAATTGTTGTCATTGCAAAACTAAAGTCGCAAATATATGAAAATGCAAGTTGCCAGATGTGCCGGTGATGAAGAATTATCAGCATTAACGGCGAAGGTGTTGTGTGTATGTGTATGACAAAGATAAAGTTCCTTCCTTCACACTGTTGGTGCTTTGTACCTCCTGCAACCACATCATTTGAATAATCTATTTTCAGATTCCCAGATGCAGCTCATGTTCTATTCTACACCATGAACCTGCCCTATTTCTCGAAAGTTTGAGAAAATCATCGACTGGAAAACACTTGACCTGTGGCTTTTATTTAAAAGTAATTATTTATAGGCATGTTGCGACTGACAAGCTCACAAATACGTCAGTGCTCTGTGTAAAATAATTTGCAGAGGATTCTCTGAATTGCATCGGGACTTGTGCACTAACGAAGACTAGCTCCTTCTTATTACGCTTACTATACAATAACAATGATAAGCCACTGGTTCTATAGAAATGTTTGAATTTGGTTTTACGTTGATTTCGGGAAGGATCTGAGCTTCATCTCATTATGTTCCCCTAAGTGGATAATAGGCTCTTCACCACAATAATATAATGAAACGCTGAATAAGCAAACGTGTCACTGCAGTAGAAAAGTGAAATGATAGACACAGAGTGTTCTTGTGGCAACAGGGAACAAAAGCATAAGGAGGATGAGTCTTTTTTTCCCCTTTTTTGGTTTTATTTAAATAGCCGTTAGTGGGTGACGCCTTTCACAACTTCATCTCATGTTAGCGAGCATTATGGGTTCACCCATGTGCGGATTCTGAGCTAGGCTTACAAAAGAATTCTTTGGGGGT
>JAUMHF010000004.1:2331678-2377375 GCA_032359275.1 Microctenopoma steveboyesi | reverse complement strand
ACTGCATACATTAGATGCTGAAGGGTCTCATTCAAAGCAGAGGGAACTCTTTAAACAGTAGGCTGCAATGTTACAACATGAAAGGAACGCTCGCTCTCATCATGTACCTGGAGCTTTAATTCATCTTGTGAATGCCCATACAGCTCTCAGTCCCCAAAGCAAAAGTCTGGAAGAAAAAGAAGCAGAATTTGCACCATACAGAACAAATGTTTTGAAGTTAAATGTGTTCTCAAACTATCTTTAAACTTTCTGCATGAATTGGTGACAGTTCATTTGAGGCACAATTTTTAATTTGCACGGTTTGTTGACCTACTTCAGACTCTTGTGTGGAATGCTGCAGCAAAGTTGGTGGTCTGAGGTGGAAGGGGGGGGCACATAACACTTTTAAAATTACCATGATAAAAGCTGAGGAGGCCTGACAGTTTGGTGGACCTCAAGTACTGTTCAGTCAAATAAGTCAACTCAACAACAACAACTCCCGAAGAGCTATTATAAAAGAAAAATATTACTACAACACAAATATGTAAAAGTGTACGGACATGCATTCAATTTAACATTTAATCAGCAACTAATTACATTAGCATGAAGACAGCTAGTCTGGCTCCCTCCAAAATAACAAAACCAGCCTACCAGCTCTTATTAGCATATTATTTGTCATTAGGTAAAGCAGTATAAAACCTGTCAAGCCAGTTGCCCCCCCCCCCCCACCCCCCCGCTTCCAGGAGGAAGCTGAATCCATGTATTTCCTGAAAATGTCGAACTGATCTTTAAAGGTCAGCTTTCTCTATAGGTAAATCAATAACGCTGCATCTTAGAAGAGGAGTCGTGACTAAATGTTCGACTCAGAAAGAGAAAGCAGTGTTTTCATCTGTAATTCAAGCATCGATAAAGTAGAATGACCGTAAAGTTGAATGATTGGACCCGTGCACCAGATGGAAGCTTTTAAATGATGTGTTCATATGGTGCAGCAACTGGTCCCAGAAACCAGTTTTACACATTTCTATGACATGTGGTGTTGGCAACTGATATGCTGACAGGTTTCTGTGCTCTAGGTTTGGACATTTCAATGAATAAGCACTGTTTTTTTTTTCGCCCACCATGTATTGACCCAGTTTGGCTTGTTGGTACACCATTCTGCTGTGCAAATGAGTCAATGTGTAAAGGAAGTATGACGTACTTTTTATGCCTTATGACTCATTCTGAACTATCTGTTAGAAAGTATGAACTGTTAGAAGTATTTTAATATATATGATATACTTTTATAAATGTCTTGTCTGTGCACAGTTGGAGCTCCTGATGAAGGTGTACTTTGGGTATGGGCAGGGCAGCAGATGGGTCACCAGAGCCTGACTATTTAATCAGGGGGGTGAGGTGTGGGCAGAGTAGGGGATTATATGGTCTGATGGTTTAAATATTCATTTCCGTCATCGGCAGCAGAAATATAAATCCTCTCTTTAATATTCAGAGGCTATCTGTTGGACACAGTTTGGTTTGGCATTTGAGAAAGGGAAAAATGTGTCAGTGCAAACAAATAAGTGAAGATACTGTGGCAATACTGTGCAGATGAAATTTTGAATTGTGTAATTATATTTTTAAAAAATTGTGACACAAAGAAAGACGTCAAAAAGGCACTTTGCTTAAATTTCTCAATGCACCAAAGCAGCAGTTTGAATTTCCTAGTTACTGTTGATTTCAACAAAACTCTCCTGTTCTCTACGCTCCTTCCTCTTCTTTGTGGTGATCAACGGCGATTCCTGTGTAACTGTGGAACACTTAAAGGGGCCTAGTCATGTACAAAGCTGCTTACTGCCACTTTTAGCACAGCCAGGACAGTAGGCTTTATACTTGACAGGGGATTTCTGCAAGCCAGCCTCCTCTCCCTACCATAATTAGGCCACCCACATTTAGAGTCATGCTTTTCAGATGGTGACTCTGTAAGATTTTGGGACTCTCCATAATATGAACATGTAATGATTTATGGAACAGAACATAGCCTAAAAATGTTGTGCTTGTCTAGTTTGTTTTTAACTACAGTGAAAAATGATTCTTTACTTTACTTTCTTTATTAGCTCTGTCCTCGATAGTTTTTAATGCTGTAAAAATAAAACCTGCCAACAAAGGAACAGTCACTGATAATAGAAACCAAAGGTTTTCAGATAACATAACCCTTATGAAAACAAAATACAGTTATTTTAAAGAATATTTCCCAAGTGCTAATACTTACACAACACTAATATCAATGTATTTACTAATACTCTAAGTATACATATACTTTCCAATATTTCTTTCTACTTTTATTGCACTTTTAAAAGCATCTGAGCTTCCACTGACTAATTTTTTTTCTTTTTTATGAAATCAGGTATTTGTTCACAAAGTAACTCACTGAAACTACTAAAAGGCGTAGTGGGTATAGATGAATACTTGACAGTATACTGCAAGTATACTCAAATTTATTTTTGTATAGATAGAGTATATCTCTGATGACTACATAAAACGTAAACTGAAAGTACACCTAATTATTTTTAGTTTAGAAGAAGCATACAGTCAGAATAACGTGCTTCTTTCTCGTAGAGGAAGAACGGCGTGCAGAAGTTATGTAACTTCCATAGGTGTTTCACACTGCGTGCTGCTGGAGTGCATGGAAGACGGGCGTCAGCCATGATCGAGAATCTGATTAGTTCGTTTGTGTGACGTTTATGATTGACAGGAACAATGCCCAATACGTGGCCTCGCTTTGTGTGGACCCCCCCCCCCCTCACTGGGCACAGAGGCGCCGTTGAAGGGAGCGTTTTTTCGGGACAGGGAATCGGTGCCGTTATGTCGTGTGGGTGTAGGTTGTAACACTTTGTACTATTCACTAAACAGTATTTAAATCAGCGGGTGGAGCTTGATTTTTTATCCGTACTCTCAAAGGATACGCTCCCGGCTAACGTCGCATTTTCTCGACAGTCCGCCGCAAGTTCGACGAAGTGGACGCGTTTACTTAATTAGTCTGGAGGGAAGAGGACTGACTGGATTCATGTACTCCTGGTACGTTGCCGACTCACAGCTTATTTAGTCTCTAATATTAGCTCACTTTGTTAAAAAGTCCCAATTTAAGAAGCTGCTTAGCAGTTAGACAAATCGTCCTGAATCCATCCAGCCTAAGTTACACTTGAGCAACTTTTTACTCCTCTAACCGTTTCGCTAACTTACCAGCTGTTCAACTTGGAAGTCGTTTTTTCCCCCTGCCTGCTCAGCTTTATCACTGCTATTCCAAGTTATCTTTGCCCCAGTTGTTTCCTTTTGTTTGTGAACACCAACAAACAACTCCATCCTATAGCCAGTCTTTTTTTGTGTGTCGTTACGTTGAGGAGAGTGTTAACAGGGAATTAGCCAGCGCTAACCGTTCATAGACAGCGTTAGCATGCTGACGTTAGCTAGCTAACTCGCTTTCCTCCTGACGTCTTTTCAGACAGTCCGACCCAATTGTTTAGTTTCCCAAATCCACAACTTCCCTGCAAAAAAAACCCCATTTAGTACATGCTGTGATATCAAGGATGTTGCTGGTTAGTTATATAATAGTGCAGTCGTGTAAGTAGTGTGCATTTAAGCTGTGGCAGATAAGGCTAATGTTAATAACCTTGGTGGCTGAACAGCACAGAAAACGACCTAGAAACTGTTAGATGATCCAGCTGATTAGCAGTGAACTCCAGTCTACACAGCTGATAAAACAATGAAATGAGTGATAATGCGTTGCTATCTGCAGCCATTAAAGGATAAAGCAACAATTTCATATAGTGAATTTGTAACTAATCTATTTTTAAAATAAAATATTGCACATACAGTAAAAGTATACATCACTGTTACTGTTAGAAACTCAGATTTAGACTCTAACATTTGAAAACCTAAAATGCAAATGTGTGATTTAGCCTAAAGGGACTCAAAATAATTATCAAGCTTTTGGAAAGTAATTTTGTAAATTAAATAATAAATTAAATTGGCTAGTTGTTGAAGCTCTTAGTAAATATTTTCTGCCATAAACGTACTATGTGGCATATGGGAACATATAAAATAGGTATTAAAAGTAACATTATAGGCTACCCTACTGATTATAAATCAATAAATTGTATGCACAAAGTAAACTTCCACCATTGCTTTCTGTAGATTACAGTCTGCTATGTGATATATATCTGTCTTATGCAACGTGTTGCAAATGGTCTCCACACTCATCTTGCAGGTCTGGATAGCATTCCCAAGATCACAGCTGCAGACATTTACTGATGGGTACACACTGTGAGGCAACACACCCAAAGAGCAGCAAATCATTCAGAAGAGAAAAGGACATTGAAAGAATGAAGACAAGTTAAAACGATATATCTTTTTTGCACTAGTAAATGTGTACCTGGACAAAACACATATTGAAAGGAACCTAAAAGTAACTTTGCTGATTGAAGATCATCTTACTAGGACACACTAAAACAAAGTGATCAGTATGAGTGCTGAAGGATATCAGTACAGAGCGCTTTATGACTACAAGAAGGAGAGGGAGGAGGACATTGATCTGCATGTGGGGGACATATTGTTGGTAAGCAAAGGAGCTCTGGTGGCTCTTGGGTACACCGATGGGTTGGAACAACGACCAGATGACATTGGCTGGCTGCCAGGCTTTAACGAAACCACTCAGGAAAAAGGGGACTTCCCTGGGACATATGTCGAGTACATTGGAAAGAAGTGGATCTCTCCCCCTACACCGAAGCCGAGACCCCTCAGACCCTTACCTGTAGCTCCAAGCTTCAAGGTGGAGTCAGACTCGGACTCAGACCAAGGTAGGTTTGACACCAGACCACAGACCTTTATAGCGTGTTTTGTAGATTCATCACTAGGTCTATAAAATGTCAGCAGATGTTGAAAAATGTGCATTACCTGCTCCCATAATGATAATTTAATGGCAACTAAAATAATTTTTTAATTAACCATGTATTTGAAACTGTAATAACAGGTTTAAAGAAACATACAAAGTAGTTTATCTGATTCAGGTAACATTAATTAATCAGCCTATAAATACCATGAAGCATGAGCAAAGGAATAAATAGATGTAACGATAAATGTTCCACCTATAAGACGAGAACATTTACTTCAACAACGCCCTTTTTCACTAGATTTTTCAACATTTCAGCTGCATCTCGTTGGCTTTGGTTTCTCAGTTGCCAGTGAGATTATTTAGTTTTTAGTCGGGTCTATAAATTATGTAATTGCAGTCATGTGATAATAGGTGTGTAGTAGTCACTCCATCTTGGTCTCTCAAACTAACTTCTTGTTAATCGTTCAGAGCAAACATGGACAACTTACGAGCTTTTGTTTTGATGTGACTTTGCTGAATTAAGTGTGAGAAAAATGCTGATTCCGGGAAACTTTTGCAGCCTTTCATAAGTCTCTGCCCATTGCTGTACAGCTGCACTGAATGTGAACCAAGCTCAGTCCCGGAGGACAATGGCGCTGGCTCGCATCCATGCTATCGTACACCGCAGCATCTTGTGCCAACCATATGTTGGTGGTGAATATTGGCTCTGTTTCTCCATAAAGCCATGCCTTGAGGGGATATTATTCCCCTATCAGTGTTGAGAAAGATGATTAGATCACTGAATACTGGTGATTGAAGCAATTTATTCCCTTTCTTCAAGTCTGTGGGAACAACTGGGCTAGTTCCATCACAATTGTAAAAATATCCTTCCTGAACCTCAAATCTTGGTGACATGCCATAATTTGTTAGCTAGAAACTGAGCTGTCAACATTTCCTGATTTGCCTGGGTTTTTTTCACAATAGGTGTATTTTTGTAGTTAAAAATAAGTGGGCCTCCATTTTAGTTCATGCTAAACGCAGCTGATCATCTGTGTTGTGGCTTTTATAACCAATAATCAGTTTTGCCTTGAAGCAGTTGAATTATTGAGCAACTACTGTGAAATGAGATGTGTTTTGCAAGCGTTCTGATCTTTCGTTCTAGTTCATTGAATTTCAGTGTACTTGCACGACAAAAAAAAAATCCCTTTTGAAGTCAGAATCAGTGTAAGTTCTCAGGCCACAACTTTGAACTGCAATTTAAATTAGCATCTTTTTAAAGACACTGTGGCTTGCGTGACTGTATACTTGAAGCTTTCTGCTCACCTAAAGAGCAGCTGTAGCTGCCAGGTTTCTAGTTCCTGCCCTTCTGTGCTATGATTGTGAAATTCTTTGCTGTGGTTTGCTGGGTGAGTGAGGAGCTGTATGAAGGGGGCATGTGTTGAATGGCTGTGTCGTGGTTGAGTGGCAGCACTGTGCCTAGAGCAAGTGTGAATGTAGCACCAGGAGAAGAAAAGGGTCTGTGTCCTGGGCTGTGAGAGATACATGAGAGAGGGAGAGAAGGGGCCCTTAGGTTGTGGGTGAGGTCAAGAGAGCCCCTGTACTAACCAAAGGGTCCGTGCAAAGGATGGTTTGCAAAAGGCATATGACTGGAGCTGGGGGGCTTTGGCAGAGGAGCTGAAGCAGGGATGAGGTGGCGGTGGGGGCCTAAGGAGGGACTTTGGCTTTGCATGCTCATGGGGGCTTTGAAGAGGAGCTGGGGGCTCTGCGATGGAGGCAGGGGTTGTTGCTCCCAGAGTGTTTGTGATTTATAGCCCACCACTGAGGGATCTCCCTCCCTTCCTCCTACTCCCAGGCTTCTTTTCATCCTCCTCCCCATTTTTTTCTTCCTCCTCCACCTCCTCATGTTTTGATAGTTCCTACAGTCAGCTCTGACAGGGGGAAAAGAGATGGAGAATGGATGCTTGGAAAGGGGCCTCTACTTCTCTGAGCCACATGGGTGTACATGAGTGCAGCAGATGTGGATAGTGCAAGGGAGAAAGAGAAGAGGGCCGGGCTGGGAAACTATTCCGCCTCATTCCAGTTCTCAGCCTTTTTTTTCTTTTCTGAAAACATTAAAGTGTTGCCCCTTTTGTTGGGCCTCTCAGTTTAGAGAATTTACATGTGTTTGGTCCCGCCGAGGAACTCGGAGATTGAAACCCACAGAAACGCAATCTTCCGTCTTTAATCACTTTTCATATGTGTCACACTGATGCAAAAATAGGTTATGGTTTTGTCTTATCAAAGTTAGAAAGAGTGAAACACAAATGGAAATGGAAAATATTACTTTACTAAAATGTGATTCATTACCACAAGGCAGTCTGTCTCCGCTAGTCTCGTACAGTACATTTCCCAGCATAGTCTGAGCCGTATATTCAATTAAATGCTTCAACAATAAGTTTGAATGTTGTGGTGCCACTAAATGGTTAAACCTTAACTGTAGTTTTCTGCAGTCTGCTGCTGTGTTTAATTACCCTTTATCTTCCAACAGCCAATCTGAGCGAACATTTTCCCAAATGATAGAGATAAAAGTCTGAATAACTGGTCGTTGCTCAACATGCTCTCACGAGGTTCGACCTGCATGCTCAGTCATGTTGAAGGAATATTTGATGCCATCTGGTGATCTACACTTATCGCTATGTTTTGAATTTTTCTCTAACCAAGTCGCCAACAATAGTATCACATTCTGTGTCGCTTCCAAAACAATGCGCATGATGTTTAAAAGTTTTTTGGTAAATATTCATTTTTAATAAAAGTCTCTTGTGCGTACACGGAAGAGACGGATAGGAGTTTGAACAAGGCTGCTAAAAAGACGAAGGCTGTACAAAGGAGACAGTTGTAGAGAGAACTGTGCATAGCTGGAGACGGAGATAATATAACTCTCCTTCTCTGGGCCTCTTTAGTCCTCAGGCTGACATCTGCTGTACTGAACTCTTTTTGTCCGTACTTCTGATTTTCCTCCGCCGAGAATTCACCTCTCTTCTAAAATTGGCACATAGCAGTTTTAGTTTTGGTTTCCACTTCTATCAGTTTCACTTTTCTAAAATGTTTCAGGAAAACTACAGTCGCACATAAGCAAATCCACCCGAACCCGTGTCCGCATGAGCACGGATGAATTTGGTAATATGACACTCTACTGTGATATAGTGTTCATCTCCGGGACGAAAGGCAGCTGGGGCCAGGAATGTGTTTCTTTGGTGGAGGGCTGTGCACAGTTTGCATGGTAGACTGATTTGTAGCTTTGTGATGAATCACTATTGTGCTATGTGCTGATTGCAGTAACTTGGTGCACAATGTAACTGGACAAAAAACGGTTGCTCGCTCGATAGCACCCTAGTGATTGGCATTGAACACCATCCCAACATTATCATCTTCTAATTTATGTGATGGTGTTTGTTATCCTCGTATTTGTTTCCTCAAGATATGGGTAAGGCTAGAAATATTACGGGTCAGCTATTGGCTATTAGCTCTTAGTGTTTAGCACCATCTCTATTTCACGCACTAACTAGCTAAAGCAAACAAAAAAGTATTATAGTACAGATGTTTTTCATATTTTCCAACCGAATTGAAATGCATTAGTTCCTCTAAATGTCAGAGAAATGTGTAAATATTAACAAACGCATCTCTTAAAATAGCTTTTCGTGTCCAACCAACACTCAAAGAAAAGGAACACCTTCCATCTGAGGAACTGAAAACATTATGCTGAGGTTAAAATAATCTTTGCTTTTAGCAAAAATTACTCTTGCTATAATTAAGTAGTTGCAGATTAGTCAAGTCTAGGTTTTGTCTCTAGCCTTTAGGCAGTTTGTTTTCGGTTTTTAACAATAATTAGCATAGTGAGCACTGTATGTTTTTTTTAAACTGTGGTGGAAACATTAGAGAATTGAACTGTAGTTTCCTTTGTTGCATATCGTACACTGTTTCACCCTGTGTTTTCTGCAGCTCTATTCACTGTTAACTATAAACGCAGAAATGCCCAAAAATATATATCTGTACTATATGTAACTGCAAGTATTTAAGCAGCTCACCCCACCCAGAAGAGAGGCAAGAGGCTATTAGAAACCACCAAGTCATAAACTACAGCTGTAGATTAAAGGTAAATATGAATCAGAGCTCCGTTGGCTTTTTTGGTTATCAGTTTATAAAGGCATAAATCAGCCCAAACAGACCATTAGTTCAGCACATCTCTTATCAGTTAAGTCTATAACGGCAAGGTAGTGAACAAAAGTCTTGTTGTTTTCTTCTCCACGTTACCCTGTACTTAAGAATATCATAACCAATACCTTTAAAATTAGAACTTGAAGTCATTATGTCCATTTTTAAAAATACACTGGTGTTCACTGACGTGACTGAGAAAAAAGAGAAGTAATGTAATTTAAGGGCTCAGTAAAATCAACACTATAATTTTCTTTCTGCAAACTGCATTAGTGCATAAATCCAGCAAGACGTGTATGGAGTTGTGTGCATGAAGGCGTGCATAACTGTTTCATTACTTGATTGTGTGCAGAGACTGAAGTCTGAAATGGCAAATCTTCTTTACTAGAGTCCGAGCATGTCTGCTGGCGGGATTAGGAAAGAGGGAGAGAGAGGGAGGAGAGAGGGAGAGATGGGGAGAAGGAACCGAGGCAAAAACATAGACATGAAGAGGTGGTACAATAGATCAGAGGGGAGGTCAGAGAGAAGCACAAAGTCAAGGGAAACTGAAAAGGTATTTGAAAAATGTGATGTATTAGAGAAGAAGGGAGGTTGAAGTAGCTACTGCAGGGAGAGTGAAGGTGTGTGTGCAAGCCTCAAGCTGTGGATCTGATGAGGGGGTGGTTTTACATAAACATACGAACAAAATAGTTCTCAACAGCTCCAGTTGTTTTTAACCCAGAACTTATTTTGGGCTTCAGTGATGTGTTGAAAAGAGAAGAAATGAAATGTATGTGGAGGTAATGTCACGTTGGAGCTACACATCTTAAAATGGTTGTGGTTAAACTACAATGAGTGGTTTGGTATGGTAATAAAAGTACAATATGACATATCATTGAAGGGAAATACTTATAATTAACTCTTAAGTGCTCACAGATAAGCCATGGTTTCAATCACACAAGGCAATCTGAAGCGGCTCCATCATTTGTGAGAGTTGTGCAAATGCACCTCAAATGTAAAACTGCTGCACACTGAATGATTACTGGGTATTGTGGTACCTGGCCTGAATACTGATTGCCAGTCAATTGTTCAAATTGTAGAATACGAGCCTGTAGTGATTTGTGTAGTTTTTGTGATTCAAGTGTGATCTGCTCTTTGTAGGGTTAATTGTCAGGCTGTAGCAACAGTCTTCTCATTGGCCGTTGCTTCAGTTTTGCACTGCACCGTCCACCCTGCAGGAGGAGACATTGTCTGCCCTTTTCCTCTTACTTCAGCTGCATCACCATACAGTGCAAGCATGAGATGTTAGTGCATCCAATGCAGATATTCTGATAAAAACCATCTTCTTTGTTTGTGTATTGCTGAATGTATGTGTAATGTTTCAGTTCTAGGGCATCAGTTGCAGGCTTTTCATGAATCTGTAAAACGTATCCACTTTTATACTATAGCTTTATAATTTGCACTTACAACTCTATAATGTGCTGTCACATGTGGTGTATTTTGACATTTTTTCCGTGGGCTAACAGGTTTTTATGGACATGCTTCAGCTAGACCTCTTTCAGACAAGAAGAAACGGTATAGCGCCTCTAAATTTATCTAAAGTGTGTGCTATCTTTAGTGTTTCAGTCGTGCCCACAGTCTGCAGTTTGCTCGGTTCAGACATACTGTTGTAGCTGGGGAGATGCCCCCACACACACACACACACACACCACAGCAGCTCCAGTGGCAGCTGCATTGACTTCCTCGATCTGTGGTTGACTGACTATTGACTTGCTGGGGCTTTTTGGGATATCATTAGGCCTGCCAAACATGCAGGCTTGTAGAGACAGGTCCAAGGGGCCCCTGTCTCCATACTCGGTTTTCCCTAGTTACCATAGAGCCCGTCTTTCAGTGGAGACCTGATGATGCCTGTCTCCCCTCCGCTATTGTAAACATAGCAAGACAACGGACATTTTGCTCTTAACGCACGCATTCCTGAGTGCGTCCAACTGGCCAGTAACCATATCTTTAGCATCTTAGAAATCAGCAGTAGAATCTCGAAACATTTCTGCCATATTTTGTAAGCTACGTAATACATTTCCATTGGTTCAGAGACGACCGCGCCATTGACATTACCAAGAAGCAACTCAATCTCCGGTCTGTCCTGTGTCCCTCATAGAGCAGCTGTTGGATAGAGCTAATAAAAAGAAACCTTTGGATCGCATCGAAGAATGTTCTTTCAGGAATTTCCATGAAGCTTTTGAAGAAATGCACGCAACGTGTACCGAAGATCAATCAATCTGGATTTTAAGAATCGATACTGGGCTATTTGAAAAAAAATTAGGACTTTGTTTAGTTTCCATCCAAATGTTTACAACGATTTACAATATAATGCATAAAATATCTTTTATTTATCAGAGATCTTTAAGACAACTAGCCAGCCTTGTGATATTGTAGTCGGGTAATTTTCAGATACGAACATTTAAATTTAACTCTAGGTTGTGAATTGAGTTTCTCAGAAAAATGTTGGCTGTAGAGTAGCAGCAGGGTTGGATATCTTGTCTGGGAGAAAGGTCACACTTCCAAGGTGTGCGATGGCAGTACTGCGTGTCTCGATCTCTATTTAAGGAACACTTTGGTGCTCCATCTCAGAGTTCACTTCTTCTGAGAAACGCCCCTCCTCCTCCTGCTTTGCAGTTCCAATAATGTCTTCCAGATGACCAGTTGTCCTACATGCAGTTGTATATGAGGTTGGATGGGCTTTAGCAGTCCAGTGTCCTCACATACTACAAGCCAACCTGTACGCAGCACTTGCTAAAGAGGATGTGGATTTGGATAAAGTGATTCATTATTTGCAGGCTAGTTTCCTCAGTTGTGACTCGCATGCGTGCATCAGCAGAGACCATCAGCTGCACATTGTAATGACAGATATATATAAAAAACATTACATACATATACTTTATTTAATTTTTTCGGTAGAAAGCAAAATATGTCAAAGAGAAAGGCTTCCATTCACAGTTTCTCAGCATTTTGAAATGGCACACATGCTGCCGAACAGTTGAGCCTTTCAGAAAAGTCTTTTCAAAATACACCTTTGCAAATCCAAATAAAACCTCTGCCAACCCCTTCATCCTTTCATGTCCACATCTGGATGCAAAGTTCTGAAGGAAAAATTAGGAAAAAACTCAGACCTGGCTTACCTCATATCACAGGGTATTTACTTAGTTCCTTGGTACGCCAAACCCTAACTTTAGTACTCAGCGCCTCCTGTTCTTGAATCGTTCTGTTGTAAATACTCACCTTTTACTTTTGAAGGGAGTCTTTTGGTCCTGAACCAGCTTTCTTTGAAGTTCTAAGTAGTTCATAAGTCATGTGCCTAATCAGCCTTTTGGTGGTTGAGATGAATTACAGCCCTCAGCATTCAATGTCACGTGACCATTCGCAGCTCCTCACAGCTATTTTATTTGATTACCGGGTCGTTTTATTTCTTTTGTCACTTATTGGCGATGTGTTACTTAAATTCTTTTCCTTGTATTGACCAACGTGACAGAAATCACACAAACAGTGTTATCATTTTTTTATTGTCACCCTACTCGGAAAGAAATGGTGAAATCTCACTGTGGTTCCAGAAAAGCAAAAGCTGACATAATATTATGTTAAGTGTTTGTTTATGGTGGGTTTCTTTGTTGTATGTGGGGAAAAGTCACACCTTTAGGAAATTATGAGCCAAAGTGTGGACAGCATCTTGTTGACTTTTGAAAGTTAAAAATGTAAATTTTTTGTGAGCATTTGTCAATTAATATTTATCATTTATTCATTTTTGATTTATGTGTTATTATTTGGTTGTAGTTAAGAGTGTGTCAGCTACCCTCGCGCCTGGGTACTGCCACTTTAAGAAATCTGTGGCGATAGGTAGGCAGACAGGTTGGCGTCTCATGTTAATGTGTATTGTAGCTGTTGGAGGTGCACTTATCCTAACCATGTTCTCTGGAGTTAGTAGTTATCCTGCTAGGAATTTCATAACTGTTGCGTGTTTATAACCACACAACAAAAAACAAGAGGATCATTTGTACAGTAGCGTAGAGTGAGCTGGTAAGCCGGCCTCCATATGCACTAATTTGTGACATTTTAAAGAATAACAGTCAATTACGATAACCCTTGTACAGTCTTTGAGGTACTAAGGTGGAGATTAAATGCACAATAGTAAGTAATGGGAGTTTTATTGCTTTAAATAATCTTGACTGACATGCTGCTGTTATCTCCCCCAGGCTCCTCTCTGATGGACTTGACGGAGCAGTTTTCTCTTCCAGAGACCGCCCCGCCCATGCTGGTCAGACTGCTGGAAGCTATTGAGAGGAAAGGTGAGCTTGGAAAAGAAAAGTTAGCAACTCACCGACGTATGTTTTAAAACCATTTGTCACCGTGGTTATACAGAGCAACATGAATTAACTTTTCTTGGTCAGGTCGGTTAATAAATGAATAAATGTTTATTGCATTATTTTCAGGTCTGGATAATCCCACGTTATACAGAACATTTACTGCTGGTACTGGACTGGAAGTCAGACAGTATTTTGACAGTGGTAAGTATCTGTGAGTCTGACAGTTAGATGACAGAGATCAGAAAATAAAGTGGCTCGGAGATAACGAGAGCTAAATGTCTGAACTGACGTAAACATTTTTGTATAATTACGTTTGTACAAAGATTTCTCAGATTGTAAGCATGTGTTGCTTTGCTCAACAGATTCTCCATCAGCTGACCTGGAGCACCTGGAACTCCCAGCGCTGTGCGATGGTCTGCGCAGGTACCTGCAGGATCTTCCACAGCCAATCATCCCCACTGCGATATATGCTCAAATGGTCCTCACTGCAAAAGGTGAGCAAGTGTTCACTGATCATTTGTTTACTGTACAGTTGGCATGGAACCGAAGTGCTGACGCAATGTATGCCTTCACCGCTACTGAACATTGAGTCCTTTGAACAAAAAACCACAACATCTCATGAGTGACCTTTGGCTCTCAATGGCTTTTTTTAAATGTTCACTCACTGCCAAATGCAGTTTGTGACGATGTATTTTGTCACTTACTCTTCCTCATGTCTTTGTCTCTCTTACCGTCTCTGTTGCAAGCACAGAAAACATTTCTCACACCACACGGCTCTGTAGCGCTGCATTCTCTTGCTGTCACAAGGCCAGAAACAGGATATCTGTGGTTAATAGGAACTAAAACAAGCCTGAGAGTTTATCTCTAGCATCTCTGAGCAGCCAATCACCTAGAAGTGTACCTTACGCTCATTGTCAACCACACAATCTCTGTGGTTTTCAAACCTAACAGCACACTACGCTTTTTTTCCATCTCTTCATTGTTTAACGAAACATCTTTCACTTGATGCTCTCCTTTGACGTAGATACGGTTTAACAGAAGATCAGTTTTTCACATCTGTCTCGCTGGCCTCTCGGCTGTTTTTGTCCATTTTAACAGAGGTGGTGAATCCCGAGGAATGTGCCCAGCTGCTACGTCGAATTGCCAGCACCCCAAGCCTGCCTCCTCAATACTGGTTAACACTCCACTGTTTGCTAAGGCATTTCGCTAGAGTGTGCCAAATCGGCTCCAAGAACCTGCTCAGCGCGAGAGCCCTGGGCGAGATCTTCAGTCCAGTGGTTTTCAGACCACAGGCCTCCAGGTGGGTGTTGGAGCACCAGGATCAAACCTTGCCGCTGCATACTCTGCATGTGTCAGATAGACAGCAATTCAAAACTGAGACGAACAGACCTAAACGTGCATACTTGCAGACACTCGGTTTCAGACAAGCACCCACTCGTGCATACATTCACACACTGTCAGAGCACAGTCTGTCAGGCTTTCAGCTGTGCATGTGCGAGGGTTGGAGCCAGCTGTGCTGCACAGTTAAAGTATCTAAGCCTAAAATGCCGTCAGATTGAACATAGCACAGAGACGGTCACCTGTGCTGTAAAATAGACTTAACTTCCCTTTTCCTCTTCACAGTTGTGAACCCAGCCTGGATGCCCACGTCAAGATCATAGAGGTTCTTGTGATCAGTGAATGGAATGAAAGTCAGGCTGCTCCAGGTACTTAACTACATCTTTTATTTTCACTTTATAGTCATCATGCATGCCTTTAAATCTGTTTCCCTGCATGGTGATAAATATTATTTAACAAAAACCTCAAACCCCGCGTTACATTCTTGTGGTGTAGTACTGTCGGTATTGAGTAAAAGCAAGTTAACAGTTCCTGATGATCTTTGTTTCACGATACTGACATGGTTTGAGTTAAGGTTCACTTTAAAGCTCTGGCTTCGGATGTGTCAGTTCGAACTTACACTTAAGTGTTTTCCAGACGCATCTATTGGATACTGTCCATTTGTTTTTGGTTTGGCAGGTTTGGTAAGTTTGGCTCGTGAATGTAGCTTTGATTACTGGGACATTTGAATGTGACTGTGAAGGAATGAAGACAGAATTCACTGAAATCGTGTTTGTAATATGTGAAATGCAAAACTGCACAAAGTGGGTTTTCATGCCTGGTACAGCAGTGGTGGTCTACACAGACGAAGCTCGTCTGTGGTTGTGTGAGAGTGCAGTGCACTGCGTGGCACAGCTCGCCTTCACAGCGCTACTTAAAAGCAACGTCGTTGGCAGGCCCAGAGGCCCAGGACACGGCTGTGGCTGTTTAAACATTTTATTACCTGTTGGGGCTATTTATAATGTCCCTGTGCATGGCACACTCTCAGCTGTCAGTAATTTGCACCTGCATGAGCACTCTGGCAGTGAAACAGAGGGATCGATTTGGAGGCAAAGGCCTAAACACTTTTAAGATTGACAAATGCATTTGTGCACTTAACTTTGTGGGGACAGTCCTTTAGATAATGCATTCAAGAGCAGCGTAGTACCAAGAAGAGCAGGTAAACACACATGTACATGTTGTGAACATGTGTTTCTGTGAATGACCTGTGTGTTTGGGTGTCTGCGAGCCTCCTCCCAGTTACTGCCTACCTATTTTAAGGGAGCGACAAAAGGCCCACTTAGATTTGGTTGGCTGGAAAGTCGGCCGGCTCCACAGAGCGCTTTTTGTTAACCGAGGGCTACTTCCAGTTCGCAGGACCACCCCCTCCCCCCACTCAGATCTCTACATGTCCTCCCTGCCTCAAAGTACCCAGCTCAGCAAATATTTGAAACTCTGCAAGTTAATCATAAGACTACCCCCCCCCCCGCCCTCCTCCTTTACAAACAGAAAGAGGGAGTGACCAACGAGACAGAGACACACACACACTGGCACAAGTGGCTGCTTTCAGAACAGGCTGCACTGACACTAGAGCAGCTAGTGAATCATTACCTATATGCCTCGGTGCAAGCAGGCCTCAGCCTTGTAGCGCTCAGAGATGGGGAGATAGGAGGCTCTGCCCTTTTACCACACTCACGGCAGGAACTTAACAGTCAGCCAACTAGACGGTTACGTGCTGCACCTGCCTCACGTCAAGGGGATTACCTGGATTTTAAACAAGCCACATCCAGTTTCTCTGGGGCCTAAACTATGAAATGGAGCTTTACAGAAGAACACGAAAGTAACTGAAGTTGGATTTAATTTACTTTCTGGGAATAAAAGCTACTAAGAAGAATTATTCTTTCACCAAAACATGCACAACCTGCAATGTAAGTTGAATGTTTTGCCTTTTTTCTTTTTGCTCTTTCTAAATGGCCACGAAAAAAGTAGATCTGTGTTTTAACTGCTTCTGTCTTCAGGCTGTAATGAGAAGGGGGGCCGCATGGATAGAATAAGACATACCACATCTTGAAAGCACCGAACAAGAATAAGCCTCTAGCCGTAGCTGTCAGTAAACGGTTTTGCCTAGGGCTACTGTGCACGCCGTACAGTTAGACAGACGCTGCTCCTGTGACTGCATACTAAATTCTGCATTACTGTGGGGGATGTTGCTAAATCTTAAGAAGCCTTTCAGCGGAAACCTACTATTGAAAAGGGAATTAAAACGTTTCCAACAGGTTGTGTCTGGCTACAGTGGATAAAGATGTAATTTTATACATTTATACAAGGACATTTGAGAATTGCAGCTGTAGTGTAATCTGTATCGTTACTTAAGTTAAGCAGTTCAGCGACGGCTGCTCCTCAGTTGAACCCAGCAGGACAAGAGACTGCGTTCCACGTGAATCCTTATGCTTTACCAAGAACTAGGTCTATTTAAATTTCACTCAGGAAATCGGGAGCTAACTCTGTCATGCCGAGTGTCACACTGGGATTACAGGCGTATTTTGGAGCTCCAAGTGCCGCTGACCCAGGGCAAGCATTATAATTTAGCTGCGTACGTGCTGCTGCAGCAGCAGATTGGCTTTGTCAGAGAGCCAGCAGTGGGACGGACTAAACCTCCGCACGACACATGCTGAGAGGAGGGGCCGAGCAACCTGCAGGAGAGCAAGCAGCCTGGCTCCACAGAGAGAGAGGGAGGATGACATGGAAAAGCATGGAGCAGGCTGCCGGTCCTTTTTCCCCCTTCTCTGCTAGTGGAGCGATACGGCACATTTTCTTTTAAGACGGATTCCTATTGGGACATAACGCCACATGCTGCAGGCAGAATGATGAATGACGGGCCAGTGTTGTAATAAATTATAGCAGGGTGGTAAAAGGCTTCCAGAATGACCTCATCGCGCTGAGGAAATTAGGATGCAGGAGTTGTCGGTGACAGACCCCCAATGTGATTGGCTGTGGTAAGTGATGTAACACGTTACTGAGCAGTCTTTTAAAGACTGGAAAGGGAGCTCTGGTGATTGCATATAACGCTGTTTAGTGTGCCACTTTAGAAATAGGTTTGCAAATATTCAAGCTCTATGTGGAGCTGCTGGTTTGTTAACATGGCTGATTTCAAGAATCAGACATTTCTAGGTATCTGGTGGAGATGTGTGATCAGGTTGAAAGGTAGATGTGCTCAGAAGTGCAGCGGAAACTGTGTTGTGGTTGTACCGTTGGGCTGCATTTTGCACAGATTGTAAACCCATGCATTTTGTGCCATGTCACAGTTGCCGTGCAAGAGAACTGTGCTGGCGGTCTCGATGAGCAAAGTCCTGCAGTGTCCAATGCAGCAGCAACGGTGCTAATGCAGAGGAAGCGGACACAGGCGGTGCAGATTTGTGGGTTAAAAATAGACCAATACCATAGCTCTGCTGCTGGTGGCTTCACTTTGAAACTGTCAGCTCGTGAGCATCCACTGCAGATTTAACATGAGGTATTTTCCATACCTAGAGTTAAACAGATTTTGATGGGTTTGTGCCAATCACCTGATTTAAATCAGAGTCTTAAGTGGTGCAATAGGAAAAGCAGCTTAGCCTCGCTTCAAATCTTATTAAGTTTTACAGCTGAATAACTGCTGTTAGGAAAAACCTTGTAGATGCAACAGTGGTCAACTGTGCATTTCTCATGTTGTATATTATAAACATGCATTTCACACTTCAATGGAAGACTTCTCTAAATGTTGTAGTGTCATCGTACATTATGTGACTGATTTTGTGTTGAAAATATCAGGCTGCACTGCCGTGCATGCAACCCTCACACCGCCTTGCTGCTACAGTGGAAAGAGGATGTGTCTGTGTATAAATTACAGCCACATCTGTAAAAATGCTCGATTCTCATAGAGAGTCATCACTGTTGTGGGCGTCAGGTTTGGTACCCCTACAGGTTTGAGTTGCACAGCAGTGCATTTATTTACAGTGTATTCGCTCATTCTTCTCACAGCTCTACCTCCAAAACCACCTAAGCCCGCAAGTGTGACGAACAACGGTATGAACAACAACATGGCTCTACAAGATGCTGAATGGTACTGGGGAGATATCTCACGGGAGGAAGTAAATGAGAAACTGAGGGACACTGCGGACGGTACGTTTTTGGTGCGAGATGCCTCAACGAAAATGCACGGAGACTACACTCTGACTTTGAGGTAAGCTCCTTCCTCCTTTCAGTTTGAAATCACTTCCTCAGTCATTTTGTTATTAGCAGTAAGTTTAACAGATTATGTTGCTTATATTCTTTCTTTTCGTTCTGTCTACAGAAAAGGAGGCAACAACAAGCTCATTAAGATATTCCATCGGGACGGGAAGTACGGCTTCTCCGACCCACTGACCTTCAGTTCCGTCGTTGAGCTCATCAACCACTATCGCAATGAGTCACTAGCTCAGTACAACCCTAAGCTAGACGTCAAGCTGCTGTATCCAGTCTCCAAACACCAGCAGGTATGACATGAGCTCAGTCAGAACCAGAGCGGTTAAAAATGATCATCTGAAAAACGCCTTGACTGCAACTTTTGCACTCGTAACTCTTCTCAGGATCAGGTGGTGAAGGAAGACAACATTGACGCTGTTGGCAGGAAGCTCTGCGAGTACCACCAGCAGTACCAGGAGAAGAACAAAGAGTATGACCGTCTGTACGAAGAATACACCAGAACATCACAAGTGTGTACTCCTCATAAGCAAAACCCAAACCAAAGGTTTGACTGCAGTATTAGTACACTAACACTCTGCCTCTGCTTCCAGGAAATCCAAATGAAAAGGACCGCGATAGAGGCGTTTAATGAAACCATAAAGATATTTGAAGAGCAATGCCAAACACAGGAGAGGTACAGCAAAGAGTACATCGAGAAATTCAGGAGAGAGGGAAACGACAAAGAGATCCAGAGGTAAGAATATACCACGCTGTATTTTATCCGCTACCAAGCAACATTAGCACATGACAGAACGTTTAAATTGCCTTTTGCTGTTTTCAGGATCATGGGCAACTATGAGAAGTTAAAATCAAGGATAAGTGAAATTATAGACAGCAAATGCAGACTGGAGGAAGATCTCAAGAAACAGGCTGCAGACTACAGAGAGATCGACAAGAGAATGAACAGCATCAAGCCCGACCTCATCCAGCTCCGCAAGACCAGAGACCAGTATCTCATGTAAGTACCGTGAAACCAGCTTCTTCTCGAAATGGGAGAGTACTTCTCCCTGTGGAGAAACTCTAAATGGCGCTGTCCTGGTTTCTGACGTCCACGTGGTTTCTGTCTTGTAGGTGGCTGACCCAGAAGGGAGTCCGACAGAAGAAACTCAACGAGTGGCTGGGAATCAAGAACGAGAACACAGAAGAGTAAGTATCCAGAAATCCTGATTTAAAGACCAGGCATGGGGACAATCACTTTGCCTCGCAACTTACACTTCACGTCACTTTTGTTTTTTAGTCAATATTCAATGGTGGACGATGACGAAGACCTTCCTCATCATGAAGAGCGGTCCTGGAAACTGGGCAACATAAACCGAATACAGGGGGAGGCTCTGCTCCAGGGCAAGAGAGACGGAACATTCCTGGTCCGAGACAGTAGCAAAGCGGGATGCTACGCCTGCAGCGTTGTGTACGTATCAGTTCATCTTAAAACAACTTTCTGCTTCCTCTGGTTCACACTGGCCAGTAAACAGTCCCTTCCCAATGGGATTAGCTAGTTAGTTCAGGCTAATGTCCTCTGGTTACAAGGTTTTAATTGATAAATATAATTCACATAGCAGCATGTTTTTTTGTTCTGTGAGGAAACTAAGACACACACTGTGCCTGGAACAGACTGTGACCGTCATCCTCTCTTTGCAGCGTGGACGGTGAGGTGAAGCACTGCGTCATCAACAAGACCCCGTCGGGCTATGGCTTCGCGGAACCATACAACCTGTACAGCTCATTAAAGGAACTCGTACTTCACTACCAGCACACGTCTTTGGTCCAGCACAATGACTCTCTGAATGTGACGCTAGCATACCCAGTCTATGCCCAGCAAAGGCGGTGAGCACCCGGACGCATCCGCGTGGACACAAACAAAAGGCCTCATGGGAGTTGGACATACATGTCGGACTCTGTGACTAAACCGCGGTTCTGATGTCTACTAAATCAGACATGAAATCAAAGGAAAAGACGCGGTGAATCCTGAAACATTTCAGTGACTGTGCCCGACCACGAGCCAGAGGCAAGTCTGAATGTAGATTTATTTCACTTTTGCTTTTTGTGGGAGCACAGAATTAAGCAGAAACTGCTGAACTCTCCCAAGCGGAGGACATTTGAGGCCTTTTCCCCAATGGTGCTTTTTCTTTTCTTTTTTTTCCAAAGCTTTACCAGCCGGAATGTCTAATTGCACCAGATAAACTCTTCAGATGGAGCTGTACCCACCGGCCACAACTTTCCACTCTTGTGTTTTGTTTTTTCTTGCAAGTCATCTGTGTGTTTGTTTGTGCGTGTATGTGACTGTGAGTGTGTACGTGTGATTGTCTGTGTGACCAAACTCATAGAATCAGGAAACTGTGTGACATTGGGGGCTGTGTAACACCCGCTTGTGTTAACCGTTCAGTAGCAGACCATGGATCAGCTGATTATGTAGCAAAAATGGCACTTTTTAAACATTTAATTTTTTTTTTACTTGTATGGACTTTATCAGAAGAGCATGGAGGACGAGGAGCGTCTGCATCCTGCCTTCTTGCTGTTGAGCATTATAGCGCAGAAGTAAACTTGATCTCTACTGTGGGCAGGTGAATTAAGTAATTCGTGTACATATGTGAATATGTGCAGTCATGAATCAAAGTGCACCATACCAAAAAGGATCAGTTCCTATTTAGTTATATTCTGATCTGCTATGCAATTCTTTCTCCATTATTTCTTCACGATTGTTTATTCTGTTGCAGCCCACGATATAAGCTTGTTTTACTGCTTGAAAAGTATCTTTTCCTGTGTAAATATCCAAGAGATATTTTGTGTCACGATGCCAAGATACGGAAAACTTTTCAAAGATAATAATAGAAACGTACACTTTATTATAAAATTACTTTAACTGGTATAAAGATGCAAGAGATAAGTATTTTATTAGTCTTTGATTGCTTCAAACAAATGTCTTTCTCAGGCAGAGCCTTTTGAGTATTTGAGCTGCTTCAGTCACAATTTCTTAACCGAGCTAAACGTACATGCAGTTCTTTGTTGAATGGGTTATCAACCATCACCACAGAAACAACAGTATAGATTTATTTTGTTATAAAATATATATGTTCCCACACAAGAATATATCAAACTGGTGTTTTCAACTGATGGATACTGTTAAAGATCGATATACATTGTCCACTTAGTATTTTTCTGTATCAGAAAATCACTGTTTACATGGGTGGATCAGCTCATTGCATAGTGTCTAATTTCATACTTCAAATGACATGTCAGTTGAATCCTAATTTTACCCCATTTCTATTTTAGCTTTTATCCATAATCAGAATATTTTAAATGAATTTAACCTTTAATGTGTCGCTCCAGCTCAACTAATTATTTCTCCCCATTTTGCTAAGTTTGATATGAACATTTACATATTAAATCACTGTCGTAAAATTAGGTTTTTCCAACCTCAATATTCTTGTGGTCACCTCAGCTGTTTATTATCAACAAGTTTGTTGTGAAAATCATCTGTTTATTCTTTCATTTAAATGTCAAACATGATTCTTAACTCTGTCCATTTCCGTTCGTGGCTAAAAGGTGTAAACAAATTACTAAATACAGACATTTAAATGTACACAGCTGGTTCAAACATGAAACTATTCAATGTCACAGAAAGTCTGAATCTGGATTCTATTTACTTCCAACAGCTGCTTAAACTTTGTTTCTTGTTGTTGAAATTATATTTTTTATAGTGATGGACAACATACAAACTTATTTTTTTCCCCCTGATTATTACTGTAGGTCTTTTTTTTTTTTTAATTTGGAGCTCATGTTTTGTGGGTGTCCCAGACATGACGATTTGATTGCGATTCACCAGTGTTCCCTAGTTTAAGCTTCAAATCTGTATTGGGCTTTGTTAAAATGGAAATAAACACTTCTTTTTAAAACAAGTCTTGTTTTGGTCTCATTGCTGAAGTCAATACTGTACAGACTATAAGGCACATTTGTCCTAAAGAATTTAAAACGTCTTCACCAATTGTCATTTAATTTTCTGCAGACATTCATGTTGCCCAGAGGTTGGATGATAATGGCTTGGAGTATCTATTGACTTTTCCTTGACATTTATGCCTGTTAGGGCAGCTTTTAGGCAGCTAACCATTATTTTGAATACGGATTCATCTGCCAATTAGTCTCCAGACGATATCAAAATGGTGAAAATGTCTTTTTATTATCTAAGGTTTAAGTTGAATCGTTCTTACGGTTTGTTTTATTTAAAACACGGATATTGGGTTCATATCGGGTTTTAAAAGGAATGAGAAGCATGAGCCACTCAGTTACCAAAATAGTTTCAGATTCAAATCAGAGTCTGATTAATTGACTAATCAGTGCACCAACAAAACATTCTCATAAGATACACACAAAAAAAATTAATCAGGAGGTGGTTTAAGATTTTTTTTCAACCATAGTTTTGTATAAATAAGTAAAGGAGATATTCCACTGACTAAAATGTAATCATAAATCATCTAGTACTGTGGTAATGTGTTACATAAATCCCACACAAACGGCTGTACGTCCTACTTCTTTAGTACTGATCAAATACAAATCCGGAGGTCTTGGATTATATACTTTCACTCCACAGCGTTTTAGAGCAAATTGCACCACATTCATATTTCACATTCAGCTCATTAATATTATGCAGTGTTTAATAATAATAATAAACACTTTGTTCAACAGTGCGTTCTAATTTTAAGGGAGTTAGCATAAATAGTTTTCAATATATTACTATGCAATTGTGTTTTAAATATATAAATGAAAAAGTTTGGGGATTCCACTTTATTTTTCCAGAGGACACTGGGACGGAATCATTCAACTTAAACTACACAGCCCTGTTGCGAGCGCCACAATGGCCTGATAACTACATGACTGCTTATAGCCGCGCACACAACCACACACAACGCATGTACAAAAATAAACTGTATTAAACCGCAGCCACTACAAAATTACACAGAGGCAGCAGCGCATGCTTCATAATTTTCCACTGGGTACATGAAGCAGTACAAGTTGTGCAGTGTGAAACACTTACAAGTTACAAGTAAACCACATCTACTCGTGACGTGGTGAGAAGTGACTCGCAGTTTGGCTCCATAAATAAAATGTAGAAGCAACTGGTCTGAAGATTCAGTTATTAAGGCACTTAATGTCACGACTTCCAGAGTGACACTTCTACTAGAGATTGGCGTGGTGATGTTAATGGACTCCTACAACTGTGATTAATAGTGGTAATCTGCAGAGAACATTTAATGGCGAGGATTTGCAGTGGCTCAGAGTTTACATCAGGACTGATACCGGCGGGCTGAGATACTGTAAAGCACGTCATACCTGAAAATGATAAAGCTCTTCAGCTTAAGCTTTTACAACAAAAATACTGCTCTCTGATAAGTTGTCTGCAAGCTAGACCAAGTATTACTGCCAAGATGCCTTTACTTTCTGGTCTGGTCCTTTAAAAAGAGGAACTGTTCCTCTTCCAGCTTAGACACATGGACTGCAATGTAGCCACACTGGTTACAGAGCTGTAAAGGAGCTAAAGATAAGGCAACAGGTTCAGACTGCTTATCTTAAAAACCCCCTGATAGAGGTATCAGAGGCTCTGGCATTGCACAGCACGTCGCTAATATTTAACAGATATATCTGAACCATTGATGAGAAACTCTCAGAAAGAGATCTCAGAGAAGGAATTCGTGATCAAAGTCCATCAATCGTCACCTTAAGGAGTATTAACAAGTTTGACGTGTTCACCGACACGCACTGTACTTCAGCTGCCACATTGTTTTAATATTTCACAAGCAGACACAGAAGACTGTTTCCTTAACAAGGTTTAAAGATAAAATCGCAATCGTGTGCATCCACAGAGCTGCCTAAATCTGGTTTTTGGAACCTAACCTGTTCCAGGAAGCTGGTTCACAGAGTCATCTTGATAACTTGGATGAGTAATAGAACTGGAATCACCTAATTAAAGACGCGTGTTTCGAGTCAAAGCAAATGCTGCGATAACAAAATGGGAATGTAAGTTCAGTCCGCACTCAGCTGGTCCAAAAATACATTTATTAAAATAAACCAACTTCAGTACCTGAAGTCACATGCACATGGCTGCATCACGCCCTGTGGCAGCGCTGCAGAGGTGTGCGCACTGTAAATACTCAGATGATAATAATCAAGGGCATTATCCTGACTAAGCGACTCTTAGGAGTAGTATGTGGTAATCTGGTGATTGAAGCGACTGCGTGTCCTTGAACTAGGCAGGTCAAAAGGTCGCGTGCAAAGGTTCCTGGGAGCAAAAAAAATGTAAAATCTAAATAACTAAAATGAATGACTCTAAAAAGTCAAAACATTTGTTTTAGCTAATGGAGACAATCACTTTATGCTGGATCGCAGAAATACGCATCTAAGGTTCATCAACACCATTACAAACTTTTAGCTACAGTGGGCCTTACTCTTTACAAGGATATTATCATTGACTGTTTGGAAAGCGGTGTCCTTTTATCTACTGAGAATTCACAAATAACACAACAGAATATGCCTGGGAGCAGCATGTTTTAAAGTAATCCACTGTCAGTAAAGCTTAAATCGGTTACTTGGTTAGGTGTCAGTGAAACAAGATACCAAATATTCATTTGTCTAAAGGGAACCTGATAACTGCTACCATAGCAGAGAAACATAATAAGCGTGCACATCATTTTTGACCCAATATCAGAAATGAAACAGTAATGAAATCAGCACAGCTGTCCACTACTGAAATGTGCTTAAGCTACGTTTTCAGAGATTTTAAACCTAATAGGGCTCCAGACCAGTGCAAATCTATAGCGCTGTCTCCAGACTATGTTCAAAGAGAACGCCTGGGGCGGTTATCTAATTGCTAATGTGTAATATGGGTCTCTCAATAATTAACGAGACATGGGTCACCCAGCTGTGATGACATCAGCTCTGATTAGTTAAAGTGTGTGGATGAAAGTCAAAGTGCTGCCGTATTAGAGCACCACCATGAATTATGACTCCATTACAGCTTGATTTATTAAATGCATAACAAGTCTGTCAGGTCACAATTCACACACCAAGAAGACTGCAGAATCTTTCCCCAGAAACAAAGGAGTTTTTTTTTTTACTCTTTAACAAGAGATTAACAAGTCTATCAAAGACAATTGTGGTTTCCCCGGCCTCACTTGTTGGAGCTTGTTACCTTTTCAAAGACACGCCTGAGGCTATTAGAAATGAATTAACTTCAGTGTCTGAGCTTACGTTTAATGTGTGTCAGAAAGTACAACCAAAAATACATGTCTAATTACATGCAAACGGACTCTGTGTCCATGATAACAGTTTAAAAAGATAATGTTTTTTAAAACAGAATTGCACAGTGAATACCATGCAAGCGTACAGCTAATCATACATCCAGCAGCATAATATCAAAACGGATCAACAAGCTGCAAACAAAAACACAATATGGCCATAAGGAAACAGCCTGCTGAACAAAGAATACTTATATCGAGTGACAGATAGCTTATTTAAAAACCACCTAACACTTGTTCTAAAAGGTATATTTCAAATTGCCGAACATAATTCTAATCATCTGCATGATAAAAACAAAGATGGCGACCGGAACAAGATCACAACTTGGGAAAAAAAATCACGTTTTTTTCATGTGACGGGCGATATATTGTTCAGATACATAATCAAGAGCCTCTGTGAATTCAGAAAATATTGGTATAATCAATATAAATGTTTTTTATAGTTATATACATTTCGGAAAATTGACATATTTGCAACGCTTAGCTAGCTCTGTGACCCGGATGTTAGCTAATATAAAAGAAAAACTAATTTACGGTCAAGTCAAACAAGCTACATCACTAAAGACAAAATAAAGCACAACAAAAACCACTTATCTTAACTTTCACGCCGGTGAAGTCCGGCGTACAGGACTTAAACAGAGCAAACACGGGAAGCTCGGCTACTGCCTTAGCATCCAAACCACAGGCAGACACAGGTGCAACAGGATTATTTCCTCCTTCATCAAGTTCTGTAAAATATAAACATGTGAACACAAACATATTAGCACAGTAAATGATAATCGGGTCTGTAATGTCCGCGCTGTTCACCTGAATGATAATGATTAGGCGTTGGCCTCTAGTGTGAATGAACCGATCGCTGTAAATGACGTGTTGCCAGGTTTGCCCCCCAAAATACGTGTCTTTAAATAGGCTGGTACAGAAACTCGGATATTTGTATTGTGTGAGGAAGTTCACAACGTTTATATTCAAGTAAAAGTGCAAGTGCACGTAGGAGTACCACTTTAAGTAATAACAGATGGTTAATCCATAATAATACATCATACATTGCTGTTTCATGACATTTTGTGAAGAGAATATGCAAAAAAAACTATTAACCGTGAAGTAACAGTAAGAAAAACATATTCTACAATATTCCCATGTGAATTATTGTAGAGTGAAAGTAAAATTCTTAAATACACTTAAATACACCTTTTAAAAAGTCAGTAGAGACAATACATACACGTACACATTTTCTATATTTATACTTTATGTGTCATTATACAGTTGTACGTTTTCAGCTCCTCGTGGTTCATAGTCTAAAGAAACAACCACACATCTTGGTATTGAGTGTTGGCAACCACAAACTGGCAACACACACTATACTGTGATGAGCACAAATTGTTCAGCACTACTAAATTGGTCTTTCAGATACTCAAGGGCTCTGTTGTTGCAGATCTGATCAACCACACTTGTTCCACTCATGTATTAGCTCACATCTGCGCCACTGAACAGCCAAAAATAAATAAATTAAGATATATGGACATGTTTCCAACATTGAGAAGGTTCTTTCACAACAATAATCTCAATAATAAAAGTGTTATTATTTCAGATAATAACACGCATTGTTATTACAAAAATAGGAATTGTGCTCTGGGACGCTATTGTGCGCTTTTCTGACTCTCTGAGTCTTGGGAAAAGCCAACAGAAATATGAATTTCTCTCATGACCCATGGGAGCAAATCTGTGCCCCCGCTCCGCGTTCTGTCCAGTCAACGTGATGGAACTTCCTATCTCTGTAACCTTGATTCACTCAGTCTCTGAAAAACTGACCTGCAGGAAAATGAGAAACAGCACTTTCTGTCTTCGTGACGTTGCCCTTGAACGAGACACGAAAGCTGCAGACTGCTTCCTGCAGGATGACATTACACACCTGTGGTTTGTGTAGTTTCAAAGAGGAAATTTGTGAACATGTGAAAGACAAAGCTTTCCATCTGACTATGAAGCCTCATTCTTTCCTCTCCATTCACTGCGTGTCAGCAGTAGCATTAGTAAGCTTTAGAATACTTAATTACATTCACAGAGCCCCGAGGATGAATCCTGCACGGTCTGTTGATCCCCTGACACATGACTCTTATTGTTTGTGCATGATATCAGAGAGTTAAACGTTATAAAGCTACACGTGTAGTAATGCAAATAAATCGTGCACACAACAGGCCCCCGTGAGTGCAATATAAATGAAGACAAAGCAACAAAGCCCGGTTACAACCTTTCATGTTAGGAGCCTGCTTTCTTACATTAAAGAGAGTTTTAAAAAATGGACACCTCCCTGAAATGACAGCTGATCAAATCTATGTTTAGTTATCACAACAGAGAAGGGGATTTAAAAACATTTCAAATGTCAAAGACCACAGAGGAGCTGACCTCTGGGTTCGAACGCCCAGGGATTCATTGTGATGCTAATCCAGTTTTATCCAGTCCAACCCTAAAATAAACCCAGCGCTCTGAAGAATGAGCTGTAATCCCCATCAGCGAGCCTGCGTGTTTCTGCTCTGAGCCGGCATGTTATGTCACTGCAGTCAGAGCTGCAGAGCTAAAAGCATCATTAGATGAGAGTGAAGGGTGACATGAGCAGGTACGGCAATATTTATAATAAGTGTTTTTCCATAACAAGACAAATGCATAAGCGTAAGTAGCATGTACACAAACCCACAGTGACTGTAACGAGTGCACAGAATGAAGTCAAGGATCATGCTGTTCAAGCGTGTGCATAATTCAAAGGAACAGTAACTGGTAAACATGTCTGTGCTGTGCCTATTTCACATTCATGAACATACAGGTTGCTGGAACTAGTTAGAGTTTGCTCTGAGACAAAGGGATAATGACCAAAGTCCAGATGGCAACTTGATGAAGTAAAGAAACTGGTGGATGTGAAGCAGCTTGAGCCGTGGCCGGATTATGATGAAACGTTCCTCTTGAAACAGCGTGTAGGACAGTATTTATTTTCACATAATTCATTTCATGCTCTGTGGTTATTTTGCATCCATTTGTGGGTTCATATTGATGTCTGGAACTGTGTTGTGGTCCCATTTTTAAACAGTTTGCCATCGTTTTGTTTCTTTGTGGTGTCTTTTTTGCCCCCTTCTGATTTATTTGCCTCTCTTTGTTTTATTTTTGCATATTTTAACTGAAACATGTGTGTTTCAAGCAAGAAATAGCATCGCTGACTCCATGCAGAAGCTCTGGCTCTAAACCTGGCCCCTGGGCCTGCACCCGGTAGGCCCATTCGTAATCTTCGTAGTCATGTGTGAGGCTGAACATACAACAAGCAGCTACAATCCTCTTAAAGTCTGGTCCAACTTTGACATCCAGTTCATCTGCAGCAGTGCACTGAAATGTTTGGTAATAACTATGCACAAAAAAGGAAACAGAGCGCATGAGGAACAAGTCTGAAGCCAGCGTGGCTGCAAAACCACATTTAAATAATTTAGTGTAACGTATCTGTCAGCTCTGCTTTCTTGCCGTTTAATCTGAGGTCAGACATCTGGCCTCAGGGCTTTTTATACAATTGTGCTGCTTTTCCAAAATGAACAATAGGATCAAATATATACGTTTGATCAAGTCCGCCGTGATTAACTAAATGAGCCCCGTTGTTAATCCAGGAAAACACGGCTCCATTAGAGGAGATTACTCACCGTCTTCATACTGTAGGTTATAAACCACCCATGCATGTCGGTATGTAGGCTACATGACACTCATCCGGCCTGAGCACATTAGAGGCTTTAATTTTGATAACCACCGAAAGGGCTGCATCCACTGTTGAACCTCCGCGTGCACGAAGAGCAGAATGATAAATGCTTTGTGTTGTGTACATTAAGGTTTAAGGTTCTACACCAAGCACGCCTCTGCTCCACAGGGTTAAAATGAGGAACTGTAATGTTGACACCGTTTTGGTGCAGATTCTGCTGCTGGGTGGATCACTACGACCTGCTGTGCAGATATTCGCGAGCCCCACCTCAGTGATCCCCTGACTTTTCAAATGTTTTTGCATATACAGGAGGACTGTTGGCCATTGGCTGCAGTTGATCGCACCATAATGCTAAGTTACAAAAATTACAGAAACAACTCGCAAGTTTGCGTTCGACCTGACGGTACAGATACAGTTTTGTGTATATTGCAACGTAATGATGATGTGATATCAATGTTTGACTGGTCAGAACCGAATAACGTCTGAATGTAGTGATGCAACCAGACTGAAAACACAACCAGGCTGCACCAACTGTAACAACTCTGCTGGTACATGAAGGAATAGAAACTCCAAGCTCTGGAGGTCTGACACGCTGGTCTAGCTGAGCCACCGTTGGAAACAGACAGCGTTGGAGAAAAGCACGCTTTTTGTCTCTCATAACAACCTTCCTCGCTTCATGTCGCCTCACAAGGAAAAGGGAGGGAAATTACCTTTGAGAGACATGAGATGCAGCTTAAATATTACTGCACCTTCAGAAGTCTCAGCTGCATTTGTATTATTTAGGGATGAAGAAAAAGCCACTACCATGAAGGCTTAAATGTGAAATACACAAGTACTATGTGTCCGTTCTACCGCAGTCCTCTTTCATTTACAGCACGCACACTTATCAGACAGAGCCAGGAAAGGCCTCTTTTTTTTCATTATGCTGTATACATTCCACGGCGGAGTGGAAACTAGCGTGGAGTGCACTGACAGGGCCGTGGCACATGATTTAGATACATGTTCACACTGTGCCAGAGACTCTGCTCCGAGAGCGGAGCCAATTCAAATATAGCACAGACTCTCGGGAAAAAGTTTCCCTGAAAAACATGATTAATGGCGTCCAGCATGTTTCAGCAAGGCTGTGTAGTGTGACTAATGCAAACAGGTTTTCTTAGGCAACACGTAACCTTTGCTCAACTGGTGCATCGGAAATCACATTTTTATTTCTGCACCAATTTGACTTTGTGAAGTAAAAGCTTTGAGGTGTGTTCATGTTGCCTCCGGCGTATATTTTACACTCAGACACGAGTTCGAAATACCCTGTAAAACAACATCCAGTCAGCAGCAACAACACAGAAAACACAGAATAAATAACAGCTGATCTGAACAGAAAGCAGACCCGTCTGAAGCAGGAGAGAGCTGGTTTCTGAGCCGGCTCTTTGAGCAAACACTGATATAACACTGAGCAAATACTGAGAGTATCACCACGTGTAGCGACTCCAGAGCAAACGGGTCATATAGTATGTTAGCACATGCGTGCTAATGTCTGCTAATCTGGGTTCCTGATGATGATAAGTGTTAAATAAAAACGGAACGGGACAAATCACATTTTGACTGGATGATGCCACTGGTTTGTTTAGGTGTATACGAACAATTAGCGAGCTCACAAAGGTTCATTTAAACCATCTAACAGCTGAGATGCAGCAGACTAAACATGACTAAACCTCAAATGTAGAGAAGAAATTTCATTGTAACATGTAAAAAACTGTTTCAATGACAATAAAATTAATTCTTCTTACATCGTCTGGGTAAATATGCTGGAAATCCTTTTTTTTACAGATGTCAAGAGATTTTAATGGTTGGCGAGTTTGTAAAAAATTCTACGATTATGCACCTGAAAGCTTCAAAAAGAAAACAGAAAAATGGGGCAAATGAGCCAGCCTCTGGAAACCAGGAATAGCTGCACAAAATGACACAGAAACCGTTTTTGAGATGTTTCAGTCTGTAGCAAAGTGCTGAATAAACCAACAAGCGCCTCAATGTCGAAGTTTCCCTTTTCATTTTGGACAAAATGTGCCTGCGTTCAACAACCATCAGTCTCACCATGTCAGCGTCTCTGAATGAACCTATAACCTCTAGTCAATGCTGCTATCAACTCTTATCAGTTTTCACAGGAAGACACAGGGGTCACGGGAAATATGGTCCTGATGTCGACTGATGCACGGCACCTCTTCCTAAACAGTGCAGGGTAATGTGAAGGTCTGAGTCTTTCTGGAGTTGTTTTACGACTCACGAACTCGACATCCTTATTTAGAAAAGTCTCAGAATGAAATTAGATCTCAGCAATAAGCATTGGTAGAAATCCAGGTCAGCAGTTATTTCTAAATCTTGAACATAATGTGGAAAAGCCCCAGCTCTGTGCATTGCTCACTGTCACAATCAAACATAATGTTCCAACATCCAAAAGCCCTGAGCAGCTGAGTGCCACGATTCTCTGAGCACATAAAGACAGACGTGAGCACAGATACTCGGAAACCATAACTGGGATCAGGACCAACGGACTGAAATGTTCCCTTAAGGTGTGAGCTGCAAAACAATCAGTAGCAGAGTCTGCAGACAGGACACGGAGGTGGCTGTGGCTCGGGATGAATGATCCCCGCTGCCGGGACACAAGACGGGGTCGGGTAGCTGTGTCCTCTGTCTCATGTTGAAAGAGGGAGTTGATCTCTGGTGCAGTGCAACTCCAAGTAGACTGTTCCCTGATAAAGTGGTCCAGTATTAAACTTCACATCTGTTCCTATGTTATTGATTGATATTGATTTTTCCAAACCTGCTATGGCTTGCACAAAAGGGCGCCAGTTGCAAAAGAACGATAAGACTTTATCCTAAACCTTTGGAAGGATAAAGAGCAAAGTTAGTCTGCACCCGTTAAATGCCTTCATACAACTCGCAAAAGGGCGATAGATTTTTATTATAACGTTTTTCAAGCCCTTTCCACAATAATTTGTATTTTTATTCTCTGAATAAATTAAAAACTCTAATGAAAAGTAATTCCGTGTACTCCTTCTTAAATACTGTGAGATTATACTTATGAATATTCCACTACAAGCAAGTACCATTTTTACTTCGAGTCAAGTTTAAATACTAATACACGGTCTATAATACTTTATATACTTAACTAAGAAACTGAACTGAATTACTACTAAAGGTCTAGATTTGTTCCTCAACAAAGTTCATGTCTTAAGTAAAAGTCTCAGAGTATAAACTAACGCTACAGCTCCTTTCACCGAACGTAGATACTATCTAAGCATAATACATGAGTAAAAGTACTACCAGCACTACTTCATAGCAACAGACACCCACGTGTCTGGGTCTACATGCTTCACCAGTACTACAGAAAGAGTAAACACTGCCATCTGCTGGAGAGGAAGAGATTCACACACACACTCTACTCAAACTAACGTTTTTATTTGTTGGTTACAGATCATCAGATTTTACACGGTGCTTCTCCTGGTTGCACAGTAAACGTACAAGATTTGTCAGAGCTCGTTCTGTAACATTTAATCCATTTATTAATCGTCACGTGTGGATGATTGAACTAATTTAACATACAACGCCACTGATTTTCCCTCCCGCTTCTCTGTGGGACGTGAGCGGCCTCAAACGTTTTGACTATGTGCCATTGACTTGTCGCTGATTTAGTGGATCCATTTACACATTTTTACAATTGATTCTCATGTGAATAGAGCTGTTTAGTCCATGTAACACATGCAGCGTTTGTTCCCTCCCATTCAGCTGCTTTCCCCTGGAACCCCAAATTTGAGAACGCACACACGTGTTGACATGAAACAGGATTTTTTATTATTTTTATTATTTGGTGTGATGTAACCAGGCTCATTTATCAAACCAGATATTCGCCTCCGTTTGAGAATTCTTAAAAATGGCGCAGCGATGCCGAGACTTGACAGGAGATGAAGACGGTGAAGGAGAAGGGGTTGACTAGCCTACGATCTTTTCTTTCTGTTCTCAAAATTTCTGAAGTTGACCGGCCTGATCTTCATCTCTGCAAATTTGATTGAGTGTTCGTGACCCTTCCAGTGGAACCAGTTGATCCCCTGTGGAAAAAACAGAATCACACATCATGAGAAGACGGCTCCAGGAATGAGGAGCTGCTCAGGGCGCTTCTACTTGAGGTTATTCCAGCCAACGGTGGAGTCCTTAAAACACTGCCTGACTTACGGTCTCCACCATCAAGTCGTACGTTTTGGGTGTGTGGTCACATTTCGTGACCAATGAATCCAGAAAATGGAAATCACTGCCGACGAGGTCATTTCGTGCAGGTACAGACACTGCACTCACCTTACTGTGGCTGTTGTCGCCATATTTCCCCATGAGGTTGATGCGATGGCAGTTTTTATACCAAAAGGCACCTTTGTAGGATAAGGCGCAGTTGGTGACGGCGATGTCGTTATCGTTGTCGTAGGTGGAGAAGGGTCGTCCCTGGTGGTAGGTCATGGAGTCACCTGTGAGGACAGAGAGCAAACACAACAAAGACGTCTTTAAACGAGCAGCATCACGCAGCCCGTCTGTTGCACCAACCTTTTCCTTCTCCACTTCCACAGCAAACTGAAAAGAGGCGTAGAAACAGGCGAACTAGACTTTTGAAACGTTTAATTTAAAGCGAAGCCTACCTGCGGTCCCACTATATGCTCCTATATAGATTTTATAGCGCGTTCTTGGCTCTGCGATTGTAAACTTGTCGTACTGAGCGAAGGCTGATTCGCCGTTGTCCCTCAAGTCCACGCGCAGCTCATAGTAACCAGAAGATGTGATTTTGTGGAGGTTGGAAAGACCTAGAAGCGAGGATTCATACGTGTGAGGGAGGGGTGAGGGAGAGCGAGGAGAAATGAATAGGACTAGAAGCCGAGTGCTCTTACCCAGCCAGAACTCATCGTTCATGTTCCCGAAGCCAGCCGTGTAGTTCTTCCAGTTCCTGAAGAAGTCCAGCTTTCCATTCTGGCGTCTGAGGAAAACCTGAAGAGGATCGACTTTCGTGAGTGTCACAGCAGCTTTGCAATAATCCATCACTGGAAAAACAGGTGCTGCATACGACGAGCATCATTGAATTCCTCACCATCCATCCTCCACCGTCTGTGGTCATGTCACAGTAAACCTGGATGGGCTGGCTCTCTTCTCCTGCCACATAGATGGTGTAGAGGCCAGAGGTCGTCTCTCCGTTCACTAAAATCTGACCACAGTCCTGGGGGCTTCTGTACAACTGTCCGACTGGAAAGCACACGTTAAAAACACATCAGCTTAATTGAGGAGTGATAGAACGGTCCTTGGACAGACGGAAGGTGGTATAACAGGTTTTTCCATGAGGAGCAGGCAAAGAAAAGAAAAAAAATCTGGATTTTTTCTAAACCTGACAAATCATTCACTGCTGAGAATAAAATAAACAGAGTTATGAAATCCTTACCTGTGGTGAAGACAGTGGTTATGTGACGACTTCTGTGAGCTCCGGCGATGGCCTGTAGTCTGACGTTGTATTCCGTAGAACCGCTCAGCTGACCCATGCTGTAGGACGAGGCTGTCGGACTCAGCACCACTTCCTGAGAACGTCAACAACAGTAAACGGACGATGTGCATTTCCTGCATGAACACCGCTGCTGTCGGGGATTTAGGACGAACGTACCCTGATTATACCGTCAGCTGAAGAAAACGTGAGCGTGTAACCCGTGACAGCGGCCACTGGCGGCTTCCACGTGAGGGTGGCGCTGTCCGTTTGAATGTTGGTAGCCGTCAGATCACGGGGAGGGTCCACATCTGCAAACACAGCCTCACGCGTCACAGAGGTAATCCACACTAGGTGATTATTAGGCTGTCAGGTAACATCATCTTCACTCTGGGGGTGTGTCTGTGTCCAGAGTGACAGAAATTCTGCAGGTCTCTGCACCCACCTGTGGAGAACTCGGCGAGAGCAGAGTCACTCCTCTGAGCTCCTTTCACAGCCTGAAGTCCAACTGTGTAGCGGGTTCCTGGGAGCAGAGAGCCCAACTCCAACTCTGCAGTGTTCCCAGAGACGTGCTCCACCACTGGGGAAACTGTACGGCAACATCCACACGTTAAAAATGTCCCCAAGAACTTCATTCACCTTTGTTACTTCTGAGAGTTCTGTACTGTGTGCACCTGAACCTCACCTGAATCAGCAGTGAAGGTGATGATGTAGCCGTCCACGGTGGCCACGGACGGCTGCCACAGCAGCAGCGCAGACGTGTCCGTGACGTTCACCGCGGTCAAACCCAGAGGTCTGTCCAGACCTGGAGGACACGAGGAGGAAATGTCCACAAACTGACCAACATCACTACAAGTCAGAGCCCGGGCCCGAGGTCCTACCTGTGGTTACAGTGTCTGTGCTGGGGTCACTTTCCTCAAGACCCTTCACAGCACTGACCGTCACGCTGTACGTCTTACCGGGGATCATATTAAGCAGCACAGCCTCGAAAACGTTACCGTCGACGGTGACGGCCGTCGGCCTTCCTGTGAAGGAGCCAGAAAAGAACATGCTTCTTTAGCTTTGTTTTCTCTGGTGCATCTTCACAGCACCGTTACTATAGGTTAGTCTTCATCAGTCAGTTCATTTCCCTTAAAGAAAATGAAGTTAGTTTTATACCAACATATCTGCACATTTTTAAACAGGTTTATAGATGATACAGCAGGTAAAAGTCCATTTTAAGTTGCTTTTCAGTAGAATGTTTTAATATTTGTATTTTACTCAAGTATTTCCAACTTCTAATCATATTTTAATTTGAAATATTGTACACTACATGTCTTTAAAGGATTACTAAAACTAAATCCAATGTCATTCCCACTCCAAGAACAAGTGTGAAATAGGAATTAATCATCCAATTCATCATCGGAAGACATAAATCAACAATAATAATCTAACAATTCCAATAAGTTTCTCAAACCCAATAGTAATATTAAAAACTAATTTGACATCTCACCTCCTTCAAAGGGCACGTAGGTGACGCGATAGTTGTCAACTGGAGCGCGAGGCATGGACCAACGAACTATGGCTGAGGAGTCGGTCACATCAGAGAAGTGAAGTCCTCTCGGACTACTGAGTCCTAGTTAAGTCCAAATGGACACACACACACACACACAGAGGAGCATTAACGCTTCAAAACATCCAGGCTGAACCATTTTGCATTAGACAAACACCTCCTGAACCGGAGGAATAAAGAGGTGGAAGAATGTGGATCCAGTTCTGAGAACAGACGTCACGCGCAGGGCTCCGACACTTTAGTCGTTAGGAATAAATCTACACCCTTCCAGTGTTTTCCATGTACCTGTCTGAGCGACTGCAGTGATAGGTTGGGAGCGTTGGTCCAATGTGACACCGTAAAGCTCAATTTCGTACTCGGTGCCGCTCATGAGTCCAGATAAAACCCTGGTTTGTTCATGGCCAGGGACACTGTACTCCTGAGGGTGGCCTAATCTCTTGCTGTCTCTTATTTTAATCACAAATCTGTCAAACACATCTTCTTTGGCCATCCAGGACAGACGGAAACCGTCCGCTGTAACATCCGAGATGAAGAGGTGCTCCACCTCCGGCTCAGCCTCTGGTTAGACAAGGAAACATAACGTTTTAGGTTTGTGGTTTCCCCAGCAACCCACATCAGACGGAGAGAAGTCAGCAACCAGGCGAGAAGGTTTCCAGGTAGAAGACGGTTACTCAAGGCCTTTTTTTGGCCATGCTCGGGTGTCCGTTAGTGCAAATGAGTGCAGGGACATCAGACATGTAAGTTTCAGAGAATTTAAAAGACAAGATGCTTTTTGTAGGCGTTTATTTGTAGGCGAAGGGTCTCGAACATCTCTGGCTGAGACGAGGTTCCCATGCATCCTCCAGCCACACTCGACGCATTCAAAGATAACGAGATGTTCAATCAACGGACATTTCATGCTCAGAATGTCTGTTGATTTATCCGTGTTTTCCTGCTTCAGGTCATTTTATCATATTCAGTGGTCTGTGTCCGTCCACTGGAGGGATGCTTAACCTTACAAAACAAAAGGGCAGCACGAGAAGTAATTTGATAAGGCACATTCACACACAAGGCTGCGTACGACCATCAAATCTGAAGGAAAACACGTTTTAAAATATGAAAACAAACAGTTATGCTTGTTCATATTTTGAGGTGGGAGCTTCACCTCCCTTCCTCCAGCGCACCGAGAGGATGCTTAAAACAGGAAAGAGAGACGCGTTATTAATCAGAGTTAGAGTTAGATTACACCTCTGAGCTAAAGTCGCACCAGTCAAACGTGGCAATAACACAATAAGTCCATCAAAACAGACGCCAGTTTGGTTTTATGTCGCATAAAATGTCAAAACGAGTCCTGCCACGTTGTGACGGTGGAACTTCAGTATCAGGAAGTTTATAGGTCACAAACACAACAGCAGCAGGAGAACTTTTCAGTGAGACACTCGAGGACTTGCTGCGCCTCACTGTGAGCGATACCTGTCACAGCCACTGTACTCAGAGGCCGAGAGAGAAGCCCTGACTCTGTCACCCCGGTCAGCCTGACCTCGTATCCTATGCCAGTGATGAGGCCCCAGACGTCCCAGTGATTTTGGTTTCCCGGTACCGTGAACTCCTGAGGCTCCAGCAGCCAGCCGGAGTCTGTCACCACTAACTGAAAGTGGCTGAAACCACCACCTGAGTGGGGTAAATGCTCCTGCTGCTGCTGCTGCCGCTTCACCTCCCACGACACACGGAAGCCATAGGGTGTCACGTTGGAAACGGTCAAGTTTTCCACTTTAGGCAAAGGAGCTGAACGGGAGCGGGTTTCGTTGTGTTGCACATGTGGGGGGGTGGGGACAAGAATCCATTAGGAGAATGTGTGCGATGGTTGCAAAAGCAAATCACAGAATATATGTTCCTGCTGTGAGGTTTTTAAATCAGCAATAAACAGTTGGAAAAAGAAATTCTCCTGAAGCTAAAAATGTATTATTACATGTTAGTGGTGTGTTATTATCCAGTGTTATAGCAGGAGACACTTTTCCCCCAAATTCACTTTAGTCCAGTGAGGTTTTGAGAAAAAACCTACATGTGATGAGAGTTTAGGATACGAGTCAGATACTTGTACCTGTGACGGTGTGGACTAACACAGAGGGAGTGTGACGCCCGTGAGAAATACCGTACAGGTCAACGTCATAGGCTGTGGCGTCCGTCAGGTTAGAGACCGTAATGTTCCGGACGTCGCCGGGCAGCGTGAACTCCAGTGTATCAGACTGCTGCTCAGAGTCACTGACCCGGACTACAAACGCATCGAAATGCCCCGACACAGTGCTCCAGGACAAGCTGAGGTCATGCGGGCTCACGGATGAAGCGGCTACGGGCCCCAGCTGCGGGACATCCTCTGAATAAGAGACAGGACACGTTGTGCTGAAGCTGTGTGCAACAAAGCCTTTGGTACACACAGGGTCAGTGAAAGCACGTAATGCGATACCGTGGTACCTGTCACAGCCACGGCGAGCAGAGGCTGCGTGTTACGGCCTCGGGCGCCGGCCTGCAGCTTTATGTCGTAGCTCGTGCTCGCTCTGAGCCCAGACATGACTGTGGAGCGCGCGTGTCCGGGCAGCGCGCGCCCCATCGCCTGCGAGGGCGAAGCAGACTCTCTGACTTCTACTATAAAATGATCAAATGCCTCCTCGCCTGTCTGCCACGACAGGGAGAATCTGTCTGAGGTAACGTTAGAAACGACGAGCCTGGATAAATCAGGCTCCTCAGCTACAGGGGAGAGAAAGAATATTCATTTAATAAAGTAGAAAGCATGTGCTCGACTCAGGCCCAGTCCAATAATAAACCACCAAATACAAACACACATTCAGTCGAGATACCTGTTGACGCAACAACGCTGACCGCACTTGTTCGGGATCCTTTGTGTGTCCCATAGAGATAGGCTACGTAATCAGTGCTGGGCCTGAGCCCCGTGACGTCATAGGACTTTACAGCCTGCGAGACGTTATATTCCTTTGGCTTCATGAGCCAATTCGAGTCAATAATCTCCAGGATAAAACCATCAAAGTCTCCTTCAGTGCCGTTCCAGAGGACTGAGAAGCTCTCTGGGGTTATGTTTGAGATATGTATTTTGCCAACCACTGGCTGATTCACTGAAGAAAGAAACCGTTATTAGACTTTCATCACATCAAGTTTACCAGGACACGTAACTGAACCCGACATGTTCAAAAGTCTGGGGTCACTTAGAAACGTCCTCGCCTTGAAGGTAACAGATTGATCAGAGGTGCAGTTCAGACATCGACATGAAAACAGAAAAAAGCTTCTTTAGCTAATCGAAATACCTTCAAAATACTAAATACGATTGTTTGATTCAAAAGTCAAAATGACCTGAAAAAAACACAAATACATAAGAGCGTCCAGTTTGAGAAACAGATGCGTCGACAGCTTTGTTAAAAAACAAAAGTCAATGTCGACGCAGGAGAGACTAAACAACAAGAGTGTTAACGTATCCTTTAGTTTTAACCTGCTGGATCATAACACACGGGTACGTGTAGAAACCCCAGAGCACCGACAGTCTGTCTGGTTTAACTCGTTTCATTTCAAAGTGACCCCAGGCTTTGAATGGTCGCGCACACACCACATAGATGGAAGCTGGTTGGTTTGATTTATATTATGAAAATGTGCATAAGGTTACAGGACACTCACCGCCAACAACTCGAACTTCCTGAGAGTTTGAGCAGCTTAATAAAAGATTAAAGACATGCGCATGTTTTAAGATGCATATGGAAGGATCCTCCCCCATCATTAACGTAAAGCTACATTTGAAACCAACTGCAACCAAACTCATTTTTACAAAAACAATCATCAGATGAATGAACATCTAGTGCCAAGGGGAAGGACGTAGAAGGCTGAATGGTAGAGAGCTGAGGAACACCAGCTGGCAAGTTCAGATTTAATGATTTAATGAGTCTGTTTCATGCATATGCAGCAAGGTTTGAGCATGCAGTTCCCGTGTTATCACTGTAGACCGCGTGAGCAGAAAAGGCTTAGTTAAACATACATATAAATGTATAATATAAATGCAGACGTGCAGGAGAAAGTGGCGTTACCATTTACCCCAGGTTGAACATTTTACCTTGACAAGGACAAGAAGGTTTACTGATTTGCCACCTAGTAGTTCAAAGGAAAATGAAGATATTTACTTTAAAGCAAACCAGAAGCTAAGCGACCTCACGTCACGCAACAGAGCTCATACCGTGACGACTTGTCTGTCAACGGGCAAATGATCCTTCAAGGTTAATCAATTACACACTGAATGAAATGAGATGGTCACGCTGCCATTGTGTGATGGGTGGGGGGGGGGGGGGGGGGGGGGGGGTTGGAATTTCTGTATCTTGTTTTGACTAATATGTGTGTTTGTGACCAAGCTGCCTGTGACAGACATTACTTATGTAAGCTTGTGGGCTCCCCTGCCAGCAAGACTAAACTAATACCTTTGGAATTCAATTCATGATCTGCGGTGAATTTGTTTAAGTATAGAGATTTTTTCTAGCAATTACACAAAAGACTTGCTGCGTGGCTGCATGCTACAGCAACATGACTCGAAGATGCTGATGAGCAGGAGTAAATACTCATTGGGCAGGTTTGTAAATCAAAGTCCTGCACTGTAGGTTCATAAAACGTTTAAACTTGGTACTGGTGTTCCCCAGGGTTTGATCCTGGCCCCCCTTCTATTTATAAAATATAAAAATGTTATACACATTTTCTTTGCTATGCAGATGACACCTACCTTTCCTTTCAAACTCCTCCACCACCTACCTCCCTTTCTGATTGTCTACAAGAGATAAAAACTTAATTTTTTATCACTTTTATCAAACTAAGTAGAAACAAAACTGAGGTTCTCCTCATTGGTACCAAATCAACTGTATCAAAAGCCAGCAGCTGTTTCATTAACATTGGCAACTCGTTTCTCCCTCCCCTCAGGTCAAGAGGATGGGTGTCATCCTCGATAGCACTTAGTGGACCCATTTTATATGTTTGGTCTAATATTAAAAACAATCTCACACTGTGACTGGAACGGGTCAGTGAATATTCTCTTTGAATGACCAGCCAGAATGTTGGCCTACATCCCTGTTAAGGAATTCATTTGTTAACACAATGTGGCCACTGTGTGCTGCAGTGCACTATTCCAAACATGAACACTGTCTGTCACATGTTCAGAGACTGAAACACCCAGCTCTACTGATGAGTTTCACTGAGCTGCAATTCTGACATACAGAAGCGAAAAAAGTGATTTTCCCAGTGTGTTCCCTCTGCAGACAAAAAACTACACGATGTGAATGGTGATAAACAGTGATGTGGTGTATATTGCTTGTGTGTGTGCGTGTGTGTGTGTGTGTGTATGTTAATGTTCAAACTGAAAGTGAGAACTCTCAGTCGTCTTCAATAATTTCACTTTTTACCAACCTAAGCCTCCTAATAACATGAGAAAGACATGCATGTCAAACATAAAGATATCCCTCTAAGTCTATCAACTTTACTGCTCACATCAAGTACATGTTAGAATGTATTATTTCCTTATCTTAAGTGACTTGGAAACTAGATCAAGTATATTCACAGATGTGAGTCAAAGGCTTCTTTGTGAGCTACCTGTGTGTGTGCGTGTGCATGTGTTTCACTCCTATTAGATTATGATGTTAGAAATGTTCAATGGAAAAGATAAAGAAGAGTATAGCCGTAGTACCTCCTGGCACTTGTACAAGTGTAGTTTTTGTGGAGATAGACAGAAAGATGTTGATATGAAGAAATAAGTGTCCTCAAGTAAATGTTAATTGTGTTAATTTGCCACATCAATCAATAACAAAAAACTCCATCCACTCGAGATACCCATCAATTTAAGCCGACATTTATGCAAGTAATGTTAATTTTCTGCATATCAGTCATCAGATAACCTCAAATGGGAGAATAGTATTGCTTAATATTATCACCATGTCATAGTTACAACACATTTATGGTTGTGTAGGTATCTGTGTTGTAAATAAAGCCCCACACGTGCACTTGTTCACACCTTTTATACTTTATCCTTTCACAAACATTTTGCTCATTATTTTAAGAATGTGCTAAGAACAGATAAAGCTTGTGTGTTTTTATATCCGGTCACACACCTTCTTGTGCTGTTCGCATCATATGCAAAAATGAATCGCTCTCTCTCACCTCTGTGGCTTTGTCAGCCTGGTCTCTCATGCTGATGAAAGCCTCCAACTGTCTGTCCGATCCTCGGCTGATGGGAAAGTCACAGGGTGTGTTTGTTATGAGCGGCTGATCTATGGTCCTCCTCTGGCTTTGCTGGTCCGTCCTTGGGTTCTTTCTTGAAGGTTGGGTCTCAAAAAGGCTCTCCTCTTCTGTGTCACTGTCACTGGACTCAGTGGATAACAGCTCATGGAGTCTGGAAGCTGTGGTTTTGTGCATACTGAAGAGAGAAAGACAAAAAGACAAGACGAGGCTGACATACAGGTCTGAAAGAAAGGAGTTGTTTTCTTTTAGGAACTTTAACTTCTGGGGTTTGCCTCACCGCATAATAGCATTCTTTTCTTCTCTGTTGTGTTTCACATAGCAGTGACAGCAGCATGTGGTAAACTTAGCACCCATTAGCCTTTGCCAAAAGTTTTCAGCAACCGATGTTCGTGCTTCCTGCTAAAATCACACAGCCGTGCAGAAAAAATCTTATTTCCAAACTGACAAATTCTCATGTGAAAATATCTTAGAATACAAGTCCAGGCAGCATCCTAACTGGTTTCTCCCGTCTCCCTTTCCCTGTGCCCATCCTGGCCTGAATGAGAGCCGTCTGTCATTTACATTATCCACGTGAGTCCAAACAGGAGACAACAACACCCACAACACACACGCGCGTGCGCACACAGGAGAGTTCCAGGATAAATGGCACATTCATCCAGCAGCAAGCCCTGATGATGCAGAAAGAGAGGTATGGCCTTCCACCATTCCCACTGCTAAATAAATGCTCACTGCACCACTTGTGGTTTACATCTGGATTTATATCATCGTGTAGTACCCTGGTACCTTAAAAATGAACCATACCCAAAAATGTACATGAATGCTTAAACTCCATTTGAGCAACGTTGGCTTCTTTACACTTATCAATCCAGGGTACCACAGAGTGATTGATAACGGGTCCCCAGCTAGAACTACAAGGCCCAGAGGGCAGAGAGAAGAAGGGAATATGGCTGCTGGGAAGTAGCCTTACCTGACATACTTAAATATAAATTCGTTTTTTCAGTGGTTGGTGCATCATTTGACAGTTTTACGAGGAGTCACTGGATTCAGGGCGAAAGCTGTAGTAACTACTGATCTGTCTGTAAAGTTAGATAAAGTCTCTCTCTCTCTCTCACTTTTCCCCGTGTAGCTAAGATGGTTAACTAGACTCTATGTTACCTTTCCATCCAGTGCGTGCATATAGGTGTCATTTAGTGAGACATACACTGTAACATCTCGCTTTGATGTTGTGGTGTGTGTCATATGCTTTTCTCAGACTGTGCTGCTGTCAAACTATTTCTTCTTCTTCATGACTTTCAGGAACTGTGGACTCCCTGACGCTGCTATCACCACTAAGTCACTGTCTAACAGAGGTTTTAGCACAAGACAGTGGAAGTCTCGGTCGTACAAGGCAGAATTACAGAAGTGTAGAACTTCAAAAATAAAATTAGTGAACAGTAAATAAACGTGATGATATCAAGGCCTGTTGTTATATATACATATATTAACGAAACATCATTGCACTATTCATGAAAAAGAGGAATTTGACAAGCAATAACAGACCTATTTTTAAAGTGATGATAATTGTGTTGTACATGCTCTACAAAGCAGGGGGCAGCATTGCCTCATTCATACAAGGCTTCTCCCTGATTTTAGCCTGGGTTTGTCCCACTTTACTATACAGTAATATTGTGGATTTTGAGGTTAATCTTTTAATAAATAATAATTTCATTATGTTAGGATCAGCACTGTGTTTTAGAGAAGTTTGAATCAGGATTAATAACTAAAGCAGGATTCTCTGACAAATACACGCACAGTACACTAAATCAATACATACATGTTTCTTAAAAACGTCACAGTTTAATAAACACTGGTAGAGAATCACATGTCAGTATTGCACTTACTGAATCATATGTTTCAGTCAATGACCAAATTGAAATGAAATTGTGTAGTTTTTAGTCCTGCAAAACATCAATATGGTGTGTACAGCTGTGTACAGAGGTTCATTCATTTGTTTCTTTGTACTGCATTGTTTCAAAGACTGCAGATTATATTGTGAAACCTGATAAGTACACACACGTTTTTTGTCGTCCGCTCAAACAAATGCAAAATGTTGTAACATTGCATTTTGTATGAGATTGTAGTTTAGAGTCAGATTGCTTGTTCAGTCTGTCAGTGTTCAGATTCTTTTTATTTCTACTAACGATTAAGACTGTCTTCCTTGAAAAACGTGTAAATACACAACCTATGAGCAGGTTGTGTATTTACATGTAATTAAGTGATGTGTTGCCTCTTGTGTTTCTGAAGATTAGGTGGAAGTGTACAATGCAGTACACACACAGAGACAAAGTATGAGCCTTTACTTTTACTTTTACTTTACTTTACTTGGCAGACGCTTTTATCCAAAGCGACTTACAAGGAGCTAGCGCTGGGTGTCTGGCTCAGGG
>JAUMHF010000004.1:2288606-2331578 GCA_032359275.1 Microctenopoma steveboyesi | reverse complement strand
GAAGTTATCGGTGTGCTTTTGCAATCATTGCAGCGCATCAGCATCAAACTGGACCACGATGCAGGGGGTGGTGGAGGGCGAGCTTCATGCTTCGGAGTGAGGATGGAGAACATGTCAGGGACGTTTGCTCGGTTCAGTGATGCGGCACCCTGCCCTCTCTCAGCTCAGACAGAAACAGTGGCTGGAGGGTAAAGAATGGTTCATGGCACGTTGGTTAGGACGAAGCAGTCTAGCTCATTGTGACCACGGGGTGGGACAGCGATGACAAAACTGGAACTAGGTTATTATGTTACATGCAGCGAGATGTGGACGCTCCACTGTGAGTAGGACAACACGGGGTCTTTATGTGTGCGATTCAAAGACACCGGGCGAAACAGAAAGTTACAAGCCAACGGAAAAGCGAGGTTAGAGGACAAAACTCTGCACCGCTGAAAGCTGCAGGTACCTGTGGTGCCTTCACTGTACGCGAGTTCAAGGAAGGAGCCCTGATACATCCCATAAAGCCCAATCATGTAGCTGGTGTTGGGATTCAGCCCGGTGATACCCAGGCTCAAGGCGTCTCCGGACAGAGTGAGTTTCTGGCTTTCTGCGAGATTCTCCGAGTTTGTTACCTCAATGACAAAGCTGTCAAATTCCCCTGAGGAGGGGCTCCAGGACACAGTGAAGCCGTCCCATGTAATGTCAGAGATGGTGAGGTTCACCACCACCTCCACCAGGGGCTTCAGCTCCGCTGGTGGACAGACAGATCAGAGGGGGGTCAACTAGATAGCAGGATGGATTAAACAAATCACTGTCACACTGTCTTTTTCTAATCATTACCTGGAATAATTGACCTTGAATTGCAGCTTTTTAAAATATGACTTCAAGCTTGAAATTTTAACTTTCGTGAAACATTTTGAACATGTCGATTACAACCGTAAACTAATTTATTTAAGTACAAAACATTCAAGATTTTTTCTAGAAAAATTAAACATTTTGCCCTGTTGAAACAAAAACAATTCTACTTTCATCATAAATAAAAGTCAGAGCTGAAAGCATTAGTCTCTTAAAACCATCTGTAAAAACACAATGTCACATGCAGCCATCCTGATATTTGGTGAGAAACAAATCTGAATATGTGATGTAAAATAAAACATTGGCTCCCAGTACCTGTAGTAGCAAGCACTTTGAGCGGTACAGATGGCTTCCCTTCAACCATCCCTTGCAATGTAATATCATAGTGTGAGGAGGGGGACAAACCCTCTACTTCGGCTTTCCTCACATTCCCTGGAAGTGTGGTCACGTGAGCCTGCGTGGCCCCTGACGAAGCACTGAGCTCCACCAAAAAGCTATCGAACGCCTCGTCAGACGCAGACCAGGCCAGGCTTACGCTACTGGAGGTCACATTTATGACTGTGAGATCTCCCAGTACGTTCAGGTTCGAGCTTTCAGGCTCAGCCCCAGAGGTCATCTCCTCATTATCAGAGGCGGAAGGAGTCTCAGCGTTTACAGGGCGAAGGGGACCTGGGTTCTGAATCGCTTTGTTTTTCACAGCAGACTGTGTCGCGGCGTCTTTGATGCTCAGAAAAGGAGCATGTGAAGAGGTAGGCTTGGGTGCTACAGTGAATAAAAGCAGGTTAAAGGATCAGCTTGTTACAGTGTCTGCTGCTGCTGCTGTGAAAAAACAACAACCTGTGGAGTTAAAATAAAAAAAACATGAGAGAATCAACATAAAAAAAAAAGCTCGTGTTCCAGCTGAGACCTAAAGAACCTGGAAACGTTCTCAGGACTATGGTTCATATCATCAAGCAACAGCTGCAGCAACAGCATTAATGGCACTCGAGTGATCGCCATTAATTGGTGAAGGTCCTGAGTAGTCCACCGCGGTGGAAGTACACAGGTGTCTTCAAACGGTCATGAAGCCATGCACAGCCTTTTTGTCTCTGCTGTCCTAAAGAAAGAGGGACGTATGCTACGGCTGTCTCCAGCTGCAAGAGAATCATGCACCTGAGTAAATATCGATGGAATTAGTGGTGCGAGAGAAGTTAATGATGGTTCATTCCTCCTTTAGTTTTCTTGGTGCATTTGAATTTTGAGAAGCAACACTCGGTCATAGTCCTGATAGTTTTCTTTTTCTGAGAGCACAGTACTGTCTCTTTTAGATTCATCATCATACTGCGTCATGCTAAACGTGCAGATGAAAGCTGCTGGAAAATGAACAGCATGCACATCACATCAGCAATCTGATTGGACAAGAAGCTGTTACGCAACACCAGGACGAGGTGTCTTTGATTAATAGTCGGTCTGAAAGAGAAGCTTATACCTGTGACTGCAACAGCTTCAAGCAGGGCAGACTTCTGCCTACTTGCTATTCCGTTAAGTTTTACTCGATATTCTGTTGATGCCTTCAGGCCTTCGATTCGAGAGCCAGTGGCATCTCCAGGAAGCTCCACCTCTCTCACATCCCATGACCGAGTGTCTTTGTATTCTACTGTCAAACTATCGTAGACACCGTGAGCCTTTAGTCTCCAGGAGAGCTCAAATCCGTCAGACGTAACGGCCGAAACAGCAAGTGTTCCAAGCTCTTCCTCGAGCTCCGCCCCCGAGACTCGGGACTCGGAGGGGTCTAAATACACGAAGCTAATGACATTGTCGTCCGAGCCTGTGGGAGTCATTCGTTCACGGTCGTCTGAATCAGCTAAATAAAACGTGAAAGAGGCTACAAGAAAAAAACAATCATCCGTAGGTGATTTATTAATGTAAAAGCTGAAACGAATCTTTTGAGGGATGTGTTATCGTTTATCTGGGCTCAGAGTGTGACACCGCGATTCCCCACCCACCTGTGGATGCTGTTAGGGTGACGGGTGCGCTCCTCTTGTGTCCTCTCTCCGCAGTCAGAGTGAGGGCGTAACTCATTCCAGGAGTCAGCTCGGGTAAGACGTGGCTGGTGGCTGCGGCGGGGATCTCCACCTCCTCCACCTGGCCATCTTTAGAGACGTACACCAGCCTGTAGCCACTGACTTTGGCCTGAGGTTTCTGCCACCTCACACTAAGGGAGGTCTCTGTGGACTCCACCTCCTCAAAAGCTCCAGGCGGATCGATATCTGTAAGAGACGGGAGTACAGTTTCAAACAGGCCGAGGACGTAGCTCGCTATGTCACTGCTGCAGACCGAACATTTCACTGGCATCATCACCCAGTCTGTGTCAACAAACTGAACCCTCTGTATATGTATGAAGGAGTGTGAAGGACGAGTGTTTGGACAACTGCTCGGAAGCGTCTCTCACCAGTCGCGGCGTTTGCAGTAGCAGGAAGACTCTCTCTCTCGCTCTTCACGGCAGTCACACCGACTCCATACTCCGTCCCCGGCTTTAGCCCTGAGAGGCAGGAGGCGGGTGAGTATTTCATGGTGCGTGGGGTCACATTTAACGAGAATGATAATTACCAGTGACTGTAGCCTTCGTGGTGTCTCCCGGTCCTCTTGGGAACACTTCCTCCCCATGAGTGGCTCCGGACAGGGGGCTAAATTTCACACGATAGCTGCCAACGTCGGCCTCGCTGTTGGTCCACTCAAGAGTGATGCTGTGGTCCGTCTGGCTCACAGCCTGCAGGTTCTTGGGGGCATCCAAGGCTGATAGAAACAGAATAATAATAAGAAGAAGAAGAAAAAGAAGAAATGAAACCCATTCATCTCTATGGTAAAGAAACATAACTGCTGCACAAAGCAAGCACACAACAGCACCTATGTGACCTAAAACTCTCAACACTTGAGTTTCATTTTCCAGCTGTTCACGTTGTACCACGGCTTTTAAATGAATCAAATCTGCGGTGAACTCGCCTGTGGTGAAAGTGGTGGTGGCAGGTTCACTGCTGAGGTCTCCGCTCCGTGAGATGAGCGACACCGTGTAGTCCACGTCTGGCCTCAGGCCTCCGAGGCTGTATTGCTTGTCTGGAGGGGAAATCTCTGCACTGGTCTCATCTGACAGGTCTGAAGTGGGCCCGTAAGACATGGTGACTCTGTCCACAGGAGCGACTGGCTGAGACCAGCTGACCAGCGCAGAGGAGTCCGTCACATCCTTCACCTCCACCTGCCGCGGCCCGTCAATCTCTGGGGTGAGAGACGGAGAGAGATGAAGAAAAGAACAAGACTGAGACCAAGCGTTAGCACTTCTAGCACGTGTGCATAAACCTGGCTTTCTCAGAAGACAAAGTACGAGCCTGGATCACCACAGGAAGGGCTGCCATGAAATATGGTGCGCGTCCTCCTCGCGCCGTGGCCACGTCTCCCGTGCTTACATGTGGAGGAGGCGTCCTTTCTCTGTCTCTGAGTCATGTTAAAAGTACCTTTGTGAGGAAAAGGCTACGCAAGGTTTAACTCTACTTCTATCAGTCATTCCTGGGAGCTGTGTCTAGTTTGAGCTTCTGAAAATAAATGACATCATACACCCAGGGAGTCCACAGACGTGTAAACTAGATGGTTTTTCCAATGCTGGAAGAAGATTATTTGGCACTGACTGCATAGGGAGCTGGAAGCATTTCATAAGGTTATGTATGGAGTAATAACGTTTGAGCGACCTAGAACAACTCTTACAATGTCGTGCTTGGCAGAAATCCAGTTAGTCCGAGTTATTACTCTACCTGAACCTGTCAGACGGAGGCGAGGGGGGCCTCTTCTATCCATTATTGACTTTCACTCTGTGACACTAATGTGTTATTTGTACCCCAACAAACTGCAGGAAACGACCATCGGTTACAACTTCATCACCGTGACAACTGGGAGACGCAACTCTCTCCAACTCTATGATCTCAGCAGACTCCACATGGTCTTTGTGCTGACAACATGTCCTGACACTCACTGGTAGTGAGCGTTTTGGACGTCGCGGGTCCTCTGGTGTGGTTCTTTATGATGTTGATGGAGACCTCATACTCTTGTCCCGGTCCAAGGCCCGACTGGACGAACTGGTTTTGAGAGGATGGAAGGTTGCTCACAACTTTGCCATTTTCTTCTTTCTGCGCGGACACATAAAATAAACTAATCACACACTTTCTGACACTTTATGAAATAGAAATCAGAAAATGTGCTTCTGTTTGGTCGTTCGACAAACCATCAAATCCCATGGGGACATGTTGAGAACTACGTCACGCAGACTGTTATTAAAATCAATACAAGGTCAGAAAAGGACAAATTATTTAGATAAAAAAATAAGAAAAACTCTGTAGTGGCTTAAAAACTTTTAAAGGCCTCCGACTTATCAGGCAGCACAGTAATTTCATTTCAAAGAGTTTACGGATTCTGGGCAGAAAAGATTTCCTCTGACTTCTCAGACAGCCATCACTGAGTTGTTCCACATGTCAAAGCAATTTCAATGGTTGGCACTGAAATTAATCCATGTTTTGCTGACGCTTCCAATGGCCGAGCTTATCACCGTAATGAAATTCTGGGCGAGCCTTCAGAAGGAGACGAGCTGACTGACCGTGTTGCGGAAATAGATCTCCCAGCCATCGAAGGCGATGTCCAGCTGGTCCCACGCTATCTCCACCGAGGTCTCCCTCACGGATTTGAATTTTAAACCCTCTGGTTGCGGGAGGTCTGATTGATGGAACAAAATAACAGTTAGAAGCAGTTCTGAACTTTTTCATCCATCGTAACAGCGCAGAGAAAAGTGTTCTGGACCTGTGGCCACCCGTGCGCTGACGGGAACGCTCCTCTTGTTGCTCAGAACAGCGTAGACGCTGATCATATACTCTATGCCGGGTTCAAGCTCTTTGACAGTGGCAGAGGTTTCATCTCCAGGCACCGTGAACTCCTGGAGAAGACCACCAGGACTGGTGGGCACGTACGTCACCAGATACTCTGTCACCAGCATCTCGTTGCTCCAGCTCAGATCCACCGTGTCAGTGGTGACCTCGCCCACGCTGAGCTCCTTTGGAGGAGACACTGGAAAGACCAAAATAAAAGAATGAGAAATAAAAGACTTGCTGAGGGTTATGTCTTGGACAGTTACTCCTGCCTTCAAGCAAATCATTTTCCATAACACGGTGATGCAAACCCCAGAGCCACATCTGGCTATGGTGTGAAGAGCTGCCAAAAAGTGAGAACAAAGGTGCAGACAATGGCAAAACACAAACAGAAAAACCGAAGTAGCTTCTTAGGATGAATGGTCAGAAGGAAATTACATCACTCTAAATTTTATAGTACATCTAGTGATCTAGGTCATGGTTCTCCCAAAAAAAGGTTATTCACTGGCAACTGGACGTTTCCCTCTCCACTCCTGGGAGAAGTCCAGTTGCACCATCTCTGGGAAACCTCCAGCTGACACATGGAGACCTCAGCTCATTTACCTTGCGAGCAGTCCTCCCCGACGTGTCCCTCGTCGCAGACACACTGGCCGTTCACACAGCGGCCTCTGTCGTGGCAGTCGTTGAGGCAGCTGAGCTGCGCGCAGCTCTCCCCTTCATACCCACCCTCACACCTGCACCTCCCACCGACGCAGCGGCCCCTGTTGCTGCAGTTGTCCGGACAGGCCGGTACCGAGCAGTCGTCTCCCGTGTGGCCCTCCTGACAGACGCACCTGCCGTTGACACAGTAGCCCCGAGCCAGGCAGTCGTTGGGACAAGCTTTCTGGCCGCAGTCCTCCCCGGAGAAGCCTTCATCGCAGACACACTGCCCACCGACGCAGCGGCCGCGGGCCCGGCAGCTGTTCGGGCAGCTCAGCTCAGCGCAGTCCTCCCCGGAGAAGCCTGCGTGGCACGCGCAGCGCCCCCCTCTGCACTCCCCGCGGCCGTAGCAGTTGGAGGGGCAGGTCCTGATGCTGCAGTCCTCCCCCGCGAAGCCTTCCTCGCACACGCACTGCCCGTTCACGCACCGCCCCCGGTGCAGGCAGCTGCTGGGGCAGGACAGCTCGGAGCAGTCGCCCCCCTGGAACCCGACGTCGCACGCGCACCGCCCGTTGACGCACTGGCCTCTGCTGTGGCAGTCGTTCGGACACGCGACCTGGCTGCAGTCCTCGCCCTGGTAGCCGGCGGCGCACACGCACACGCCGTTGAAGCACGCGCCTCTGCCGCTGCAGTCGCTGAGGCAGGTCAGCTGGGAGCAGTCCCCCCCCCCGTAGCCGGCGGCGCACACGCACTGGCCGTCCACACAGAAGCCGTTGCCCCGGCAGTCGTTGGGGCAGGTGCGCTGTCCGCAGTCCTCCCCGGCGTATCCGTCCTCACAGTGGCAGGTGCCGTTCGCGCAGCGCCCGCGGTCGTAGCAGTCTTTGGGGCAGATTAGTTCGGAGCAGTCCAGTCCAGTCCAGGGCTCATCGCACACGCAGTACCCGTCATCGCAGCGGCCTCGGTCCCTGCAGTTGTTGAGGCACTTGGTTTGAGAGCAGGCTTCCCCGAAGTAACCGTCCGAACAGACGCACGCGCCGCCCACGCACCGTCCCTGCGCCCCGCAGTCCGCAGGGCAGACCTGGAGGGAGCAGTCCTCTCCAGCGAGGCCCTGGAAGCACTCACACTTTCCGTCCACGCAGCGTCCACGGCCCTGGCAGCCGCCGGGACACTCAGGCTCAGTGCAGTTGTGCCCCTTCCAGCCAGGCTCGCATATGCAGCCACAGGTTTCAGCGCTGTAGTTTCCATGACCACTGCAGTACAGCTTGGTTCCCACGTGACCTTGGAAGGAAAAAGTAATTTTTTAAGCATATATTATGTGATTAAGTATTTAGGCAACTAACAAATTATACTTCGCTGATTTTACATTGTCTATGATGTTTTTAGTCCTGTTGAGATAGAAATCAATGAGCTGAACATTAACCAGATGAATGGAACAGATGTGGGCTGTGGTGCAGACTGATACTGGCTCCTACCTGTGGCCTGTGCACTGCAGCAACCCCCGTCCCCGCTGCATTGATCTCTCAAAGTGGAAACTTCTCCTTCAAGCATCTCCAAGCGGCTCATGAGGTCCTTCAGGCCTGGGAGGTCCTCAGTGCAACCACAGGCCCGCCGAGGTATGTTGATGCGGTGGGTGAAGACGATTTGGTTCTCCTTATTGACAGTGTGTTCGGTGATGTGATGGCCCGAAGACACTGGTGCGTCTTTGGCGTAGAGCTGTGTGCTCTCCGGAGCATCTAGGTCCACTGAGCACAAGGAACTTGCAGGAACGTTGATGTTGTAGACGTGGTTGAAAACCACAGGCTGGTCTGCTGTGGGGAGGGAGATGTTATGACCTTCAGGGGATGTCAAAGTCTGTCGTCGATGCCGAAGAATTTTCTTCACGAGCCCAGCATCCGATGAGCTGAGCAGTGCAGTCAAGACGAGACAGCTGAGCAGGCCTCGTGTACCCATGCTAGACTTGGAGTTAAATAAATATCTGGACCTCTGACTAATGGTAACGTGTCTGGGAAAGGAAAAGAAAAGAAAAACGCATGATTAATGTATTTAAATGTTATTTACGTATCTATCTACAGCTCCTATATCCCATTTCCTTTATACAGTCATGTAAACGTACTGCTGTATTATACTTTTTGTTGGCTGCAGTTCATTCACATCTGTTAATAGCAGACAAAGCCATTTTTTTTGTTTGATCATTTCCTGTTTGCTGTGTTCTGCTAAACAGTGTAGGTGCGTTTTAAAACCAGAGCCGTTAAAGGTCCGGCCTCCCTGCTCCCCACAGTGGCACCATGTGATTAACATCTTTCCTAATTATGTCTACCACGCATAATTCTTATTTTTTGTGATACCCTTGGGAGAAATGAAGAGAAGTAGGATCCGGGAGTTAAAGACACTTATCCAGCTGCTTGACAACCAAAAGTTACTACAGACAAAGATCTCTCACCCTGCAGGACGTCTCTCAGATCAGTGGCATGTTAAAAGCTCCTCCGTGTTACGGTTCATTAAAACCTGATTGAAACTCAGCTGAAATGAACCTGAGCTATAAGAAAGATCTGGGATGCTGTAAGCCACTCTGGGAACGGGAGTCTCTATCAGAACATCTGTAGAGTTTACACCGAGATAAAAAAAGCAATGATCACTATGTCAAATTTCATTTACATTAGTGCACATACAGCTGTTTAGAAAAGGTCTAAGAATTCACAGTTGTGCTGGCACATCAACTTCTTTCACAGTATTCATACACATATTTGAGATGTCTCGGCTGTTTTGCATGTCCCAGACCTTTAGTACCCAAACATACAGCAGGGTGACCTGAAAAACTGCACAGCACTCTTAAAATCCCACAAACCTCTCATGACGTCATCAGCTGGACACTATAATTTGCAAAAGACTTACTAGAATTAATAGCAACCCTCTCTCTCAGCGTGGGAGAATCACTGCAGTGCTAAGTTTCCAAAGAACAAGTCTGAACAAGCGTGAGATACTGATACAGGTCAAGAGTCTGCACGGACTGACAGTTATCTCAAGACATGCCTCTTAAAATGAGCAACCAGAAAATGTCCCGAGGTCCACGTGCACGTCTGCTGCCGTGTCTGGGAGGCTGCAAACACAACCATTTATCTGCAGGATAAAGGAGCAGCATCGCTGACTGGTGGAAAACCGTGTCCAGAGTGTTTGATCGGTAGCTGCTGACAGTGCCTGCACGTGCAGCCCAATGAGAAATGACTTCCAGAAGGCAAAAGACATGTGGCGCACCTGAATTTAGGTTCTCATGACTCAAGACTTCTGGAAAGTACGTGCTAATGCGATGCAGACATTCAGCTATCACAATAGATGTTCAGGAAAACGTCAGTTATGCAGTCATGGATACACGGAGATGCAACAAACATCTCTTTCCCCCCGTTTGGGGACATCCTCAAACACCTGCACTTAAATCACAAGCTCTGCACCAAATGTTTACTGAAAAGTTATTTCGACATCTTAGTTGTAACTTGCACCGTGAATGTCTGGTATTAGCCTGTGAACCAGACCGTGAGGTGGACAGATAATACATTTTCCATTTCCTGTCTTAAGATTTATACTATGAGACCGGCTATGATGTGACAGGCTGCTGGATATCAGTCACTAGTCCTAGAAAACAGGAAATCCGGTGGATTTGTGTAGATCTGAGGAGAACACCATGATGAGAGGTTGTTGTCCTTCAGCTTCTTCATATTCTCTTTTTTTATGTTGCGTTAAGTTTCTTTGAATGACAGGCATAAATTACATTCTGAAGTTAAGTCGTTAAACTGTGAAAGATGAGGAACAGGCGTTAAAAAAGGACCCTGCTCATCAATTCTCTTCATCTTTCATTTAACCTCCGACCTTCTCTTTGACAGCGTTTTACTCCCCTTCTGCTAAAACGTTAAGGCGCAGATATGAAACTGAGCTGGAGTTTCACGACGCCTTGCACATCTGGACAGTAGCAGTATAAAGGAACGTTATGATGGGTGTATGTTTCTGATCTCATCTATAAATACAAATAAATCCATCACCTCTAGCACTAGTCTCACTTTATGGACACCTCCGTCCACTGACAGCCCAGAGCCAATATTTAAATAAACTAATGCTACTGTCCACAGCAGACGAGTTCTGAAATTTAAGATTCAATACTGAATTTAGAAATCTTTCAGAAAACTGTGTTTATACACAGATGATTTAATGTAACCACCGATGCGTATCCAAAGTTAAACAAATTGAGAGCACGGTAATAACATCACAAGGACTTGGGTTGACTGAGGACACATCGTTTGACCCTAGGGACACGAGAAGACAATTTGGAGAGAAAACTGAAATAAATAGGACCTATTCACTAAGCTATAATCCAGAATAGCTCCAGCGTCAGTTCTCTTCCCCCATGCTGGCAGCGAGAAGGGAACTTTGCCGTGTGGAAAAGAGAAACTGGGAATGTTGGCGCTAGACTGACGACATCTGTTTTACCTAATCAAGGAAAAATAAAGGCATCTAGGTAGCTGTCCGGTGTGCAAACAGTGGCTCAGTTACGTCTACCTTTAATAAGTCTCAAACTGCTGCCATGTGCATTATTTGAGAGTTGAACTGTTATGTCTGATGATTTTCATCTCTGCACACAGTGTTGACTTTAAACGGATTTGGACCATTCACATCCATGGGAACAATACAAATGCTGCATGTCTGGGACTCACTTCTTATGGAAAACATTTGTGGCCCACAGCAGCGTGTCAGGCGTGAACTTTTATCCAGTGTGTTCAACTTTGTGTTTTTCCCCGAACGACAAGTTCAAGGTCTGATTCTCTCGGTGCGGGAACAGCTGGAAATCGCCTTAAAAAACGGGAATGACTGGAACAGTTACCGATGCAACAATAACAGAGGTTGCACCTCATTAGCAACGTTTCTCACTTCTGCATGGTAGATGTCCCGTAAATAGGAAAACCGTACCAGATCTCCAGGTGAGCCTTCACCCAATGGAGAGTTTGGAGTACGACTGTGGTCTCTCTGCAGCTAAACATTTGTAATAATGTTAGAATAGGAGCATTTGCTGCTTGTCTATATTATCAGTTAATAAATTGAATATCTTTGGTTTTTCAAATAAGTAACCTTGGACATTATTTCTTATTTGATCAAAAACAGTCAGATGAATTGATAATAAAAATGTTATGTGCTCCGTTATCTTGTGTGATCCACTGCTGTGCAGAATATCAGAAAGCATTTCTCCAATGCTTAATGACGCATATAATAAGATAGAGACATTCACACGTTGTCCCAGACTCTGCAGTGATATAATTATATAACCACTCACTACCCTCAGTGTCGCTGCTTTCAGGACACAACTACACCTCTGTTTCTCAACTGACCCTGAAACAATCCAACACATTTTACATAAAATCCAGAGGCGTGTGAGACTGAGTTATGACCCACCCTTTGCTCTTTGTGTAGAGGTCACGCAGAGTGAGCGAGTGTAGGACGAGCCCCGGGGAATCTCCAGCCACTGAACCAGCTGTCCATCTGACAGAGGTTTGCTCAGTGGGACACCTTTCTCACTCGGCTGTCCAGACACATGCCAGGACGCTGAGCACACAGCACAGAGAGTGTAACAAAAAAAGTATGTAGCTGCACATGGAGATGATGTGCATTTTAGATATGAACTGAAAAATCGAGAGTACAAGGATAAAATTCTACACCAGCAGAACTGATTTTTATCTTCATTTCTGCTGAGCGCGAAATGGAACTGGTGACTCAAAGCCACAACACAAAAGGATAAAAGACCAGTTGAAACCACTGTAAAACCAGAGTTTGATTTGAATTAAGCAGAACTAGAGCACTGTATGCATGAAGTATTCTTTCCTCCGCACCCACACTGGCAGTTCCTGTGCCATCACCCACTTTTCCCCTGATTTAACCACCAGGATGGAAAAATGACAAACAATGAAAACTCACCAGCAGCATCACCCAAGGTAATATGATGAATCATCAAGCTGCAAAAACCTCAGACGGACGGATACTCAAACAGACATCTGCCCTGTGCACCAACACACAGATGGACAGCTTTTATTTCCACCCAACCGATAAACAATCTGCCAAAATATGTGAGAATCGTTTTCTGGATAAAGGATGCTGGCCACTGGTCCTTCTAAGGCATCAAAGCCGTGCATAACTCTTCCACGTGTTCCGCTGCCGGTCATCATCCCTGAAGCCTGCATGAGGTGCTACAGTGCGAGTCTTTGAGGAAGAAGTTGCAGCATACACAAGGAATGCACTTCCAATAAATAATCATTGGCTCTATGTGCTGTGATAAAATAAGCGAGGATGGAGCACTGCGTGTGTAGATGTGAGCAGAGCAACACAAACCAGTAGTAAGTTAAGAAAATGGACTTTTGCCACATAAAAACCAAAAAGAAAAAAAACTTTCTGTTAGGGAAATACATAAATATATCTTCATACCTTTTTCACGAGCCCCTGTAAGGTGAGATGACGTGGCCCTCTGCGTCGTCACACATTCGCAGAAGCCGCGGTCTGTTGTGTCACTGCTCTGTGTTGCAGCCTCTCCGCCAAGGTGGCAGCTCTGTCAGTTCTCCCTCCGTCAGCCACTTATCTTCCCTCGATGTTCACAGCTCCGACTGGGGTTCAGCTCCTTTACTGACAGAGAGAGAGAGGGAGAGAGTGGGAGTAAATGGCTGTGTGGAGTGTGACGAGTGTTTAGGTCAAACCCCTATTGCTTTAAACTCCAACCCTTAAACAGCCGTCTTTCCCCCTCCCTCCACAGCCCCTTTTCCCCCTCCCTCCATTGTAACTAATGGATGCAGAGAGAGCCTGCTGCCTTTAAATGAGATGCCAGTGTGGCTGGGAAGCAGCGCTCGCGGTTTTGCAGGAAAAACGGGATTGAGAGGAAGGAGAAGTCAGGCCACAAACAACAGACAGTCGGTTCCCTTCAACCGCGCCAACTTTGCCCTGCATGACTAATGACGCAAAAATAAAGCAGAATCTTTGTGCAGTTCACTCACATCAGGAAATCCTCAGTCCTCGCTTCACACTAATCACTGAGCTCATAAGGATGCAGTGTGATCCGTCACAGTGGTGAATCATAGCTCATGTTTATTTATTAACGGAAAGGATTTGTGGCACGTTCCCAGACCGAATAATCCCAGCAGTCATCAAATTTGCGAGCAAGAAAAGAATAGGTGGATATGTACAGTATCTCTAACTCCTAAAGGAAATGTTTCCCTGCTCAGACGGAGTTCGTTATGTGCAGACGCGATTCCATTTTCATACATTTCACAGATGGCAGCAGGAAGCAGATGCATATTTAACTTTAGCACACAGCCGTGTTGGATTGAAATAAAAGCAAGCTGTTTGAAGGGAATACGTCAGATCCATCGTAGACTATCACAAACCTGCAATGTCAAACAATGGCCAGAAGACCTGAAGCTCAGCTGGAAGAACAGGCGGCACGCCACCATAAGGACAACGTCTCTACACAGTTTAATCTTATTATCATTAAACGAGGATAAGTATCAGCTTAAAGATTTAAGCGAGTCTGGGAGTTTGGTCAAGAAATAAACATGTTTTCTGTTTGTCGTACAAACTCGGGTAAACTCTCCACTTGATGTGGTGGTTCGCTAACAGCTGTTGAGACACTTCACTCAAAGCCACAGCCGTTGAATTGCCAGAGTCATAACCCTTAAGTCCTTAAGTTCCCATGGCACCTTGAAGTCTACAGCAAATTTAATATATAATTATAATAGCGACCTGGTAGCTCGATGGGTCAAGTATCAGACTGGGAAGCAGAAGGTCGAAGGTTCGAATCCCTGTCTGACTTCTAGTCTATCTCCTACCAGGTGTGTCCCTGAGCCAGACACCCAGCGCTAGCTCCCTGTAAGTCACTTTGGATAAAAGTGTCTGCCAAGCAAAGTAAAGTAAAGTAAATTATAGTATTCAGATATTTGAGCCAAAGTTCTGGACCAATGAACTAAAACACAGACATTAACTCTGTGCTGCTCTGCAATCCTAATCAGGAGCTGCACAGGAGACAGGGGAGAGATAAATGAAGCTTAAAATGTGCAAATAATAATATATAATTAGGCTCTTGGCACAAAATACGAGCCCATTAATGTCACATGCTGTAGCAGTTGTATCAATGGCCAATATGCAGCTTATTTGGACGATATTTCCTTGATTAATCCATTTGTCAAATGTCAAAACACAAATTGCTATTTCTCTAATTAGCTTTTTCTCTATATGCCAAAGATACTGATTCAATAAAATGTAATTTTGTTTAATTTTTTTTTAACTATTTGCTCTTGTTGAAAACATTAGTCTGCACTTGTTTTATAAAAGTAAAAGAAAAAAGTAATAAAATAAAATAATAAACTGTTCAGATAAGTAGATTTGCCTTTTCTTTGCACAGTGATTGGATCAGGTAAACAAGTCCACAAAACACAACAGGGTGCTGTGAAATATATGTCTGTCCGAGCTCAAGTATGTGCTGCAGAGGGTCCCCTCACACGAACGAGGATAGACTATAAAATCTGCCAGGATTCATTAAATCAACTCGTCTCCTCAGCCTCAGAAGACCCCGGGGATCTGGACTGAATGTGGGTCTGAAAGAATGAGAAAATGTCTGTAAGGCTAAGTAAATGGGTCACACTGTGGCCCCTCTACTTTTATGACTCCACATGTGTTTCACGTGTACCACACACACAATACAGACCATGTGGTTCACTGCTTCTGCTGCTGCTACTGAAACTATACACAAACAGCACTTAAAATCATATCTGACCAGGAACTAAAGAAAAAGAATCTGAAGCAAACCATCAACCCTGGGGCACGATTGCCCCTTTCAATATGTGAACACAAGCACAATGCCGATACGAAGCAGCTGACAGTCTGACGCTTAACGTCGACTGTGACTCGGGAAGTAAGGTTGTAGTTCAACTACATGTTCATTCAAACTAAAACTTAAATGATGTAAAATTAGCCATCACACAATCACAAAATAATTCATAGTTCATATTTGTACAAAGAATCGTGGCGATGCCTCCAATAATTTAGTGTGAACCACTCAACATGTTCCTCCCTAAAGCCGCGCAGACTGAAAATGTCCTGTATGAATTATCATATTTCTTATCTCAGAAGAGACAACTATTAGTCAAACGTGTCCAGGAGTAAATCTGCCGAGCACATGGCTCAGTAAAAACAGGCTTATACCATTGACTGTGAAAATACCAGGTGTAGGAATTATAAAGTGGGCATTACAGACGTTAGTGTTCCTCAAGTACGGTAAAAAAGTATCTTATGTCCTATTCTGTGCTTTCATTCAGCACGTATGAATATGAATAGATTGGGAGGAAAATATGCAAACCAACACATCTAAGATACTAAGAAGCTCTAACGTTGTGAATTCAGTAGAGCTAAAAAAACAAATAGTCGATAATAGTTCATATTTTAGAAAAACTAGATTTCTGCATCCACCAACCAGCACATCAGCAGGTTACACGCTCATTTTCCAATCAGTTCATCCATGACTCTCAGTCATATAGATGAAGTTTGGCTGCTGTAGTTATTTCTTTTAAAGCAGAGACAATTCCACTCTGCATCCACAGAACACTGACAGAGGACCGAGGGCCTGCTTTGAATGTCCGAGTCTAAACATTTATTGGAAGGTGGCCGATTCATCCAGTCCATACACTTGTGCTGACATGCTAATTGGTACGGTTCTCTAATCTGAACAGGCTGAAACAGTCTGAACTTCAGACAGGGCTCCAATCATGGAGCTGAAGGCAGAAAATGAACCATGAATTCAATTTTATCAACACAAATGTTAGAGCAAAACCAGTTCACATGTAGTCTACATGTAGACAATATATTGTATGTAACAACTGCATGAAGCAGGAAAATGCCAGAATACTCAGCTGTCATACTGGGTGGGACGGTTTAATTTGAAACCACCAACAATCAGAAGGGCTACGTTTAAAATATTTACAAGATTCTGGACATGCTGTTTAGCTATGAAGCTATAAAATTACTGAGAGTCTGTGCTGAGAGCTTTAAAGTAGAAGGTATACTCTATCATCTGATCCTTATACTCAGAGAAAAATCAAACCTGAAAGAAGACAAAACAGAGAACACCCCGTCTAAAAATAATGTAATGTTTCGACTTCCAAAATATAGTAGTTGCTTCAAAGTGATTCCACCCATCCTGTCGTACTCTCCTCGTTTCTTCACTTGATTATCTGTCTCCAACAAAAACAAAGTCATCACGATCATGCAAACTTTTTCCAAGCTCAAACTTCTCTGCCTACTCTCCACGGGGCAGTAGATCTGCTGCCGCGGGGAGCTCTCAAAGACTGATCCGGATATGATGGCTGTATTCAGTGGTGACAAACCTGATCGACTGATCACCCGAGATCAGGATCATTAATCGTTTAGCTCGCTCACAGGCGCCAGGACCCTGCTCACGTCAAACGCACACAGTGAGTAGATTAAAAAAAACATCAAGACACAAACAGGAAAGTGCTTGTAGCCACACTGAAAAAGGCCAGCGAGGTCAAAACAGATGCACAGATGAGTGTTGGGCTGAATGTGACCGACTATGGTAGAGGCCGCGTGACGCTACGCCGTGTCTCTTTGAGCAAGACTCTTCTTCCTGTCAACCCAAAAGTTCCCTCTCCACACTTTGACAACAGCTTTGAACACTATTCCTCCTGTCAACGAGTTCCGGGAGGTCGCCACCTGTTGCACTCTTCCAGCTGTGGGAATAAGAAATGTCTACATACAGCATGTTGACTGCTTCTGGCTGCTTGTCTTTCACTCTACGTCAAACATATTCAACTCAACTGTGGATGCCAGGATACGCACCGTCACTCTCAACCTTCCCGTCGAAAGAAACGAAGGGCTGCACAGTTGCGGCGATGTTCGTGAATAATGCTTTGAATTACGAATAAATCGCCTCCTACGCGTTTCACGGTTAGAAACAGGACAATCCACCTTCTTTGTGTCTCAAAGATAAAGCAGCTGGCAAAACAAACCTCAAAATAGCACTCCCCAGAAAGAAAGTGCAGATTTCTGCCGATTTCCACAGATTTTTGACCGAAGTCGAATTGGTTGATGTGAAAACACCCGTCATATTTTCAGAAATGGACATGTCATGCAAGAATAATAATCATGATCTCAATTTTATATTTATAATCAATTAACTTTTTCAGTTACACACACACAGAGGAGACATTAATATTTCATACAGGCTCATTCCACTTGCTGCGAACTTCAAAAAAACGACTAATCCCTGGAATAAAGTTATCATAACATAACAAGTTGTAGTCACCGTCCAAGATTGTGTTTCTCTAGACTTTCAGCCTGTGAGCTTTTTCCAGGGGGGGTCACTAGATTTATTATCAACAAGTTGTCAGCAACACCTAAACACAGCAACACCGAGACGATACTTGTGAGATGACCTCATGAATTCTAATGAACACTACGTAAAAACATGACACAAACATTTCCTGCCAACGACCGTTTTCCTGATCGCAGCTGCCTGAAATGATCTCTAATGGAGTAAAGGGTTATGCAAGAATAAATAATGACAGCACGCTACTGTGCGAGTGCGTGATTTGACTGCAGAGTCAATTATCTACTCACATTCAATTTACAGAACATTGGCATATATTGACAATACTGACAAATGAGAGAGCCGCACAACGTCATATGCGGCGTTATGTTCGTCGGCCTCTGCTCAGCTGCGAGCCATGTGCAGACAGTGAGCAGGCCACAGTCGTCACAGCTCACACAAACATGAACTAATATGGCTCTGAAGGCAACACAACTCCCTCTTACGTTGCTCCAGAGGTTTGCCAGCACATCTGCAGAGAGCCTCTGATTGCAGGAGTAGCTTCAACCTTGAAAACCACAGACTAGACTTTCTGCAGAGGGATCCCTTCTGCTTGTTGTCTCCGTGTGGCGGCTCTGATGAGCTTGTGCTCTTTACAGATTAGCGGGTCTGTACGTCAGCTTATAGTGACACCGGCGACCGATCTACGCTGGATGTGATTCTTTGTTACCAGCTGTGTTTGGCTGTTTTGAGTTGGAGCTTCATCGGCCACAGGGTCCAGTATCTAATAAGATCAGTGGATCACTGCTGCAGCTGATACTGTTGTGATAATAAGAATGATTACAGGGCTGCTGTAATCTCTCATAAAGCATGCTCACATCGTTACTATTTCAGCTGCAGGTCCAGTAGTTAGCTGCATTTATTGGCTCTCAACTGCACCTCACTCACTAACACATTACTAACCTTTGTGAGAATCTTGTGTTTCACTGGAAAACTAAGAGCATGCTAATAAATGCCAACAAAGAATTATTCAGATAACTGACAGCTCATTATTCGAACGCTTTGCACACGAATTAAAAACACTGGTCCTTCATTGAAACTTCAAAATAACGTGGCCCATAGTTTTAACAAATAATCTTTGGGACAGTAACTACCGGATGAAATACAAAGCAAGCTTTAACTACATTTGAAGCGTCTTTTGTGACTCCTGCACGCCCCACTGATCTCATTGTCGCAAAGATGTTCAGACGTTATTCATCACAGTTTCCTAAAAGCGGATATCTGCCTTCAGAGTTTTATAATAAACCAGATTACTTTTGGCAGTTAATTATGAATAACTTCAGCGAATGGCGACAGAATTTCAGAGCTCGTCTTCGATGCAGTCACAGTCAAACACAATCGCAGCACTGTGCATGTGCTTAGTGCCACCAGCTGAACTTTCCCCTCAGGAAGTCTGGATGGGCTTCAGAACAAGCAGCACACACGGTCCCAAAATAGTCCCAAAGGACAAGAATCTGCCCGAATTAAGCTGCGAAATGTGTCAACTCAGATATCACGCTGAACACTTATGCCAAGGGCTCTGTCGTTGTTGGGCAGTAACCCTCTCCTGGGTGTTGAAGACATTCATGCCAGCTGCACTTCTGCAAAGTCTCCGAGTTCTGTTTGGAATATTTCTATGGCACAAAGGAGCTTTGACCTTTTAAATAACAGTATGTTTGAGGGTAAACAGACAACTACATGTGTATTAATCATTTACATAACGTTGCTACACAGCATACAGTAGCTACAGCAACTAATGCAGGAGCACAGTTATTAGGACGTTTGTTACCTTCACATACCTTCATAACTGAAGTTTAGCTAATAACTAAACCCCTGTCAGTAGGATTACTACTAAAACATCGCTAACATAGTAACAACAAACCAAGCCTGCAGAATGCTTGAAATAATATTTGGTGACATTGTTCTAACAGGAACTAAATAATAATGAAAATGTTTTTTAACGTTTGAACACTATAGATATACTGCATAATGCAAACCTGGTTGAACGTTCTAGGAACTGGAATATTAATTTTTCCGTTGCTTTGGATAAAACCTTTTTAAGAACACCATGACCTGGATGACTGAGAACCCTCACAGTGGTTTCAGACTTCTTCTACTTTACAATTGCTCCTAGGAATATTCTGAAGCTTTGTTATTTATTGCTTCGCCACAATTTCTCTTCCTTGGACTGGTATTAGTTCCAGTCAAGTTAAAGACCTTCCTTAAACTGGATAAACACGAGAATACTGCTGCAGTAAAACCACTGAAAACATTTGTGAGATTAAAAATTATGATTTTTAAACAAGAACTAAAATTCACAGAAGTTTGAATCAAATCCAACATAATTTCATGCAAACCTGCTTAATATTACGGTTGAAAACATGCTGTTTTATGCAGAACTCCAAAGTAACGTCTAACAGCTGAGAACTGTCTCTGATAAGTTTGAACACTGGTAGTCTCAGCTGACTGAGCTTCCGCCAGGGCCTTCCCTAGTTTCCGAGCCTACCTCATTCCATCCACATGACATCTCCCTACTGTGGGAGATGGCTGGTCTTCACAGAGGCTGCTCAGTCTGTCCCTAGTTAGCAGCTACTCAGCGCTTTTAAACACACAGCTGCAGCAGCACTGCGGTCTCCACTTGGACATCGATTCATGGAAAATGTGTGGGAGCATGACATGAATGTTCTCACTCCAGTAGGGTCGTTTGTTCTTCATACATATGAGAGAAACCTCAATAAAAACCTATTGTAAAAAAAAGACGTAACTCTTTATTAGGACTAGTTTCTATTGTGTTCATAATGCTACTGGAGAAATAAAGATTAATGTCCCTATATATATGCCCCTATATGACACTAAACCTGTTAGCATACATTTATTAGCAGAACATTTCCTGTAGCGGCCTCCTGCTGACAGATATGCAGATGATGGCTGGCCGTTAATGACCGTTAACACCGGCTCTGCTGCGTAGAGGGCATGAAGTCTAAAATAAATCCATGCTGTAGATACAGCATATTTCAAACTAGCTGTCAGGCAACAAGTGAGGCATCACAGCATTTTCCCTACAGCTGAAAGAGACGGATCATTAAAGGAAGTTGGGGCTACATGCGGTAGACGACTTGTTCCGGTGGATGGAAACCGTTTAATTTAGCTCATGTGTGTGATTAACAGTGGAAACTAAACCTGTCCACAATGTGGCAAACATCACATGGAGATGATATTAGGCAGTGTCCACCTGAAGGAGAGCATCCACCTGACACATCATTTGCACCACAACTGCCACACACACACACACACACACACACACACACACACACACACCTGTGGGCAACTTAGAATCCCCCATTAACCTACCCTCACATGCTCGGTGGGAGGAAGACAGAGTACCTGGATTAAGCTCACGCAGACACAGTCATAATTCCACAATGCAACAGGGTGACTTGTGGAGCTGAGCTCAGGTTCCTGCTGTAACGTGGCAACGCTCAGCAATAAGTAACTGTGCAGCCCCTTTCCTGGAGGTTTCACTTGGGAAAGTTTAGAAAAAGATGTACAGATGCCAGAGCCCTGTGTGGAAAAACACAATGACAAGCCCAGTGTTGCCTGGTGCATCAGACACGTAGCTCAAAACGTATATATCCTCATTTAAAAGACTGGGAAAAGAATAAAGAAGATTAAAAAGATTATTGTTACGCTCTTGAAGAAAGTTACGGCGCCAGAAAATTCCAACAACTATTTGTGAAATCAAATCATCACCTTTAGACAGTATATTTATTAATTTACTTATTGTGGAAAATGTTCCAGAATATGCACCATAATATATTTGTGAGTAGCAAACTAATAAAAGAAAAAATTAACACTCAAGGTGACAATCAGGCTAAAGTCTCATTAAAAAAAGAAAAATCTGGGTCTTGGTTGAAGCGGATTTGCTACGTTTGTTGGTGACGTAACACCACATTCCAGCATAAAGAACCTTTTCCCTTCCGTGCAACTTTATGACCTCCAATAAAAAGCAGTATGTTTATATGGGAACCGTCTGGGAGCTTCTCGCACTCGGGGACCAGTGAAAGTTCTGGTACTGGTGCCGCTTATTTGAGTTAGTCAGTAGAGGACTGAATGTAAATGTTAGTTTTTAGTTTGATTTGATTAAATTCATTACAAAAATAACTTATTCTGTGTTAAAGCAAGCTGGAAAAGTCACAACTTTAACACTTCACATGTAGGAAAAGACTTTTTTGCTCATGATTCTACTTGTTTGAAATTGGTGGAAACATTAACAAATGCACACAAGGTACGACTAAATATTTACCACAGGAAGTTGCACTATTTAGAGACACGATTAGAGGTTGGAAATGTGGCTAGGCGCCGATCATCAGAGGGTATTATTCTGCAACGGTTCAGAGAGACGCAAACTAGTAATGTGTGCCTGTTTCACCAAAGGCTGATCACTGCTTTGCTGCTAAGTCGCCATCACTGGAAGAAACAATGATGGGGAAAATACGAAGGAGCAAAAAATCTTTCAGCCTAGAATTCATTAACAATATAACTCTGAGAAACCGTATATCAACGCAGTAGACACGAGCCAATAACACTTCACTGTTATTGATTCAAACAGTGTTAAGATGTCACATTGTTCAGATGTTTCTGTTGTGCATCTTTCATTTCCAGCAGACACTCCGCACCATAAGTGAGAAATATGAGTTAAAATGAAGGCCGCGCTATCAGCTGGGAGAATGACCAGTGAGCTGAACTCAGAGTTCATCAAGAAGCAGCAGCAGCTTTGTGATCTAAACACAAGTACCGCACAGTGCCGGGAAGAGGGGTGATGTCATACTTCTTACATCGGGTCAAACTACTCGATAAACATGTTAATCACACTGTGCCACGTATCCATTAATAGGATTAATTACTGTGATTCCACAGTGACCAAAACTTGGAAAACAGATCCCACCACTGTTAGAAAACTTTTGGGTGTATGTTAAGAAATAATCAAACATCTGTTGCACTGATATTGGATATAACGGTAGCGCTGTCCATTTAAAATGAAACCTACAGGCACATCAAAGTGAGCAGGACTGAAAACTTACTGAACCTTCTGTGCATCAGTTCATAGTATTTCCTTTCTGGAAAAGACATCTCTCATTACAAGATTGATGAGAGCCACTAATAATAATGCTGCCCTCATCAAATAAATGTCCTGGCCTCACTCATCCAAATCCACCAAAACAAGCTGGTGTTACCATGACAACTGTGGCCGACTGTGGGAGGTGGAGCACTTCCTTTGGTCTTACTCATAGCTGATCTCCACATCATTGCACCATCACCACACAGTCCTCCTGCAGTCAGTTTAAACCCTCAGGAGACTCCGTTGTAAACTTAATAAACTCTGACTAACTATACAAAAACTCAACTGAACAGAGATAAAAGCTGTATGATTGGAAGAAGCAGCAGACAGAGCAAAAGCAAAAAAGACAGATTGTGGATTCAGTCAATCACCAATCTGAGGTTAGGGAACAACTAATCATTGAGAAAAACAGATTTATGTCTCTCACTGTTGGTAAATACTGTCTCAGTATAGAATCTATACTGTCCTATGCTAAGAGACATGTATACTGCTATTATGGTGCTCAAAAACAACTCTGTCCGCCGTGACTGATGTCTGCTTATTGAATATTTCTGGTACTGGTCCCCCTGAGGACACTGAGCTTTGACTCCTTAAGTCTCATACTTTGTGTTCAGCATTGGATTCTGTTTGTGTTGAACTGCCATCCACGTCCAGGATAATGTGACGTGCTGAGAAAAACACCAACATCTCAAACAGTGAGAGCGATAAAGGGAAAGCTCACTGAAGCAGGCGGCCGTCTATCTTAACGTGCTGACAAAACAGCCAGCAGCTGTTTTCAGCAACTCACAAACAACGGGCCGAGCTCCACTCCAGCTGTGGGACTATTTCCCCTGCTGCCTTAGAATCACAGAAGCTAAAACATCAAGAGATGGAAAAGTCTGTTGTCTAAGACCAAACATAACGACAGATTTACAAACTTACCACTCACAGGAAATCGTGTTCCAGCTTAAAGTCAGATTCAGCTTGATGTAGACGAAGCTGCCGTCAATGAGATGACAGCAAAACTCCAATATTTAAACAGAGTTAAGTCCAAGAGCATCACATATGATCCAGTGTTGGGACCAGGAGCACGAGTTCCTTTGTGCCCATGTGTTGAAAATAAAAGGTGAACCGTGAATCTGGACAGGAACTTGGTTCAGTTTGACGTCGTTCTCAATAACCTACAATAGCTGATATGTGAATGGGTGATCCGCCTCCCTGCAGGACTCTGTTAAATAAAGGAGCCAAAATCAATACTGCTAATAAGCCGTCAACTGAACAAAAGAGGTCAGTGCCTACAGACAAAGAAAGATTGGAACTGGCGTGCTCGTGTGTGCACAGCGGCCCGAACACTGCTGGCCAACGCTTTACCATCAAACACCACTTACTGCATATACTCTACAACTCATTTGCTTTTTTTTTTAATAGGTTTTTGCACATAAATATTAGGAGCCATGTACTTAAAGGCACATTGATTTTTCATCAACAGTCAGTGAGTAATCATGATAAATACGATGATATTTGGCATAATTGATGAGACCTGAGCAGAATCTCTTCTTTCCTTTTGAACTGAGAGCAGCTGTAACAAGGCTAAATAACTTTCCACTAACTGTCTACATTATGTAACATGACACTGCATTCTTTGAATGAATTCAGACCATACATTTAAATTTAATTGTCACCCCCCAACGCTGCAGGTTACAAAGGCATCTTGGACACTGGAGTTAAAGGTCAACCAATAAGAGGACTATGGTTGAAACAAAGATTTATAGAGGGGGAAGAAGAACCTTAATAACAGACCTTCAATTTGACCTTTTGAATGAACTCCTGTAACAATAAACCACAGACCTGACGGAGGAGACAGCTCTGATATATATGGTCGTAAGTGGCAGCGCTGTTGTAAACATTTGTGTCTAAGTCTGTAGCGGGTCGGAGTTAAAGCTGACACACACTATGCTGGTGTCTCTGATGTGTTTCCTCAGGAGAATCCTGGGGAAAGTAATCGTTTGGGCCACGGATTTATGTTCTTCACAAACAGAAAACGTTGGGAAACCCTCTACGCTCGTATGCCAGGACAAACACTTATGTAATTTCCAGGACCAAAACAAGAATTTCCCGTTTCCACGGTGAATGTCGAATGTTATTCCACCTCGGGGCTCATCTGAAGAGTTTGAGTTTCCACTCTCCTACATATTAGTCTAGTGTCTCAGCAGCGGAATTCATATCACCAAAATAAAACTTGGCCAACTTTTCATGCATTAGTCATTAGATTGACTCCGCAATTCTTAGTGATTGCTATCATGCATGAGATAAGCACAGTCAACCATCCAAAGCCAAAATGACTTCCTCAATAATGTACATGCACTGTTCAAACAGATGAGGGCTGTGAAAGCACAATTCATGCTGTTAGATTCAGTTTAAACCCGAGACAAGCTAGTTTTCAATTTTTTTTGAAGTAATCTAGGCAGAAATGTGCGTTTAATTAATCAAATGTTTTCTGGACTACTTTAAATATTTGGTTTCCATGGAAATACCCAACATAACATCAGTTTGAACGTTTCCGAATGAGAAAAAGCCCTCTGCCTCTGAATTACAGGCTAATCAGTAAACATTTAGTCTAACAATAACTGTGCCTCTTCGATGAAATTATTCTTATTGTACGTGAGGATGCAGACTTCTTGAATAAGTCATCCATGGCTGGATGCCAGCAGAAGCAGAGTTTATTCTTGAAGATTGTTCGGGAGGATTTATTGGTATTGTATTGCAGATGTGTGCAGTGTTTTGGCACTGAAACAAACTACTGAAAGTTATATATTTAAATCAGACAGCAGACTTTTTGTTTGAGTAGACAGTAAGCTGGGCTAGACAAAGCCAAAGTGTAAGCACCGTTGTATAAATGGAAAAACCAAGGCCAACATCTACCCATGACAAAAACAATCAAATGAATCAGGGAGCTGTGAGATGGGATCATTACAAAACGCTGAGATGCAACAGTTTAGGTTGACTGTGAGGCGACACTGATGGACAGAAAAAAGGTGGTATGACCCTTTAATAAACCTTATAGGAGGTTTAAACGGCCTTAGAAACAGTAAAGTTAATACATTAAAGATGCTTTATATATAGATGTAATGTTAGGTTGTGAAAACTCCATTTGATTAGTGTCCTGGAAGCTCAATGCAATAAGCCTCAGACAGGGATGCAGAAGGTGGCAGGATCAAACCCCAGCCCAGACTCCCAGTAAATCGCCCCCACCTCCACCCCCACAATTTCTTTAATAATGCTGTTGTAGACTACTTAGAAGTACCCAAGCGTTACTAATAAGCCATTAAGTCTGCAGTTGTAATCCTTCCAAATATGACCCATGATCTTCATTGAGAAAACAGAAAAATGCTGAACTAACGCAGCTCATCAACATTGTTCTAGGCACCATCATCTGCTGGTTACCGCGTCAGTATAAACCGTCTGTCTACTGATTTTCTGGTCTCTGTGGACATTTATCAGGCTACCAATACCTCTGTCTGACTGGACGTCCTGTGGCAGGAAACCTCATTATAGGTGTAATGGATATAAAAGCGCAAACTATAAACAGCCCTCGCTTCCCCAGGAGTCTGTCCAAAAAGACCACAGCCCCATGTAGCCCTGGGAGATCCCAAGAAACTGTTGTTCCAAGAACACCAATAAAACACCTGGAAGCTGATCTGGATTCGTATTAGCTGAGAACTGTTCATTCAACCACAGCTACTAGTAAAAGATGCTCAGCACACATTTCAACCATTTTAACAAGACATCTGACTTAATATTTATCACATATTGTGGACTTCAGAGCCAGTCTCGCGTGATTGATATCTACAGGGTTATCGGTTATTGCGCGTTTGATTCTGATATATCTTATATTCTGATGCATGCTGTGTCAGAGGGAGACAAAAACAGACTAAAAAAGAGAAAGCAAATTAACTGGCTGTGTCCAGGGATTCTCTTGGAACCAGACTGATGGGAGAAGCCATATTATACTAGTGATTACGCCACCTAATACCATTTGAAGTGTCCCATGTATGATGTCACTTCTTCAACTGGGGAAAGTCCACAGACTGCTCTCTATATACTGTATACTCACCCTAGCATCGTATTATATACTACTCAACATCCTGAGGCACGATTAACAATGAGGTGTAATAAATTGTCGTTATATTTCACAGAGGGACAGAGTAGTGAATGAGCTCACCCCCGTCCAGGTGGAGGATGAATCAGCTGCACATGACTCGCTCACTTGTCATGTTAACGCCACAGTCTCAACAGTGGAGCCACTGAGATCAGACTGTCTGTGAACCGAAAGCAGCCGTTCTTCTTGAGATACAGTTAAAGCCATTTTACTCACTGCATGAACGTATGGTTACATCATTTACCACGTTTTCCCCAAATATAAACGCCTTGCTATCAGCAGGACATTACAAACCGCTCTATGCTATTACAAACCAACTACAGTAGTTCATTCTGTGACACAAGGGGAGTGTGTCTGCATCCTGTCCTCTTAATTATGTATTGACAAGACCCCGGGGAGTGACCTAAATTCATTGCTAACTAGTGTTTAGTCAGCCAATAGCTAAAGTGGGACATGGTGTAATGCTGCATTAAGAATAGATAAACTATGCTGCAAGTGAAACTGTTTGAAGAAATGTCCGTGGCCTTATGTGAAAGCAAGGGTGAGTTTCCTTATGTAGAAGCCACAGTAGCACATTTGACTTAGTAAACTCCTAAGTATTAACAAAATGTGCTCCTGTGCTGAAGATAATGGCCTTTAAGAACACACATGCGCCAAGGAACAGCTTGCACAAGCACACTGAAACACCGAAAAATCAGTAGAGAGGCAACAGATAGTGGGTTTATGGACTGTTAAGTGTGTTATAGTGAGAAAGACGACGGGTGCTGGAAGGGAAACTTGAACCGACACGGGGTCTTAGTGATTAGCGTGCTACCTGCTACCTCTGATAGCTGACAGAAAATGTCACCAGATGGTTGTATGCGCGCGAGTGGGATCTTTCTTTCTTTTAAAGGTTTACACTTAGCACGCTACAGTACACATCACGTGGATGTTTTCACTTAAGCTGTAAAATTACACTCACTTCTGGCTTCTTCATGGACAGAATGTTAAAAAGACTATAACAGGCCAACTATGACTAGTACCGTAATTTATCAGATAAGATTATTCATTAAATACCATAAAATTATTATTTAAAAAAAATCCTAATTCTAAACAGTCTGAAGCCAAAACATTATTGTGGATAATAAATTGGAACCAGGCAAATAAATCTATTAATTGTTTGTCCTGTTAGAGGCCAACTCAAATGTTTTAATGCATTTCTTTACAAGCGAGACCCATATTCTTTTTGATTTGAGAATGTACACTTTAACATGAACCTGTGTTCAGTGTCGATTCCCAGTCTGTCTCGCACAGATGCAACTGTTAAATCCACTACAGGACAGAGAAAGTGATGCACCTAGACTCAGGGGATTCACATTTGATACAAATGCAAACATGCTAAATCTGAATAATTTGATTCATTACGAAAAAGCAGCATTGATTCACATCGAACATTCTCAAAGTCTTCTGAAGGCTAACCACTGCTCATCTGGCTGAAGCCCAAGCAGTAAACCAGCATCCAGGACACGGAAATGGAAACTGTGGCTCTTATAAACTCCATGGGATCGCCGTGTTCCTACATGTGAAACTGTTTACCCAGCCCCATCTTAATTTATTTGAATGTGTGAGAATCTGTGTTTGTTCTATGTGACGTCGAGGATAAATAAGGTTAAATATTAATATGATTCTATCTTCATCTAAATCTTCATTGTGAGCCCCCTTTCAGGGTGTTGTCAGTTGATTGCAGTGACTCCTGGCAGCTACAAAGTGTCCTGTGCTTAAAAGTCCATGTATTGGAATATGACTTTCTTAAGTATGAAGACTGAATAAACAACGGACCTGCAGGTGTTCTCTCTAATCCACTTTGACTAACTGCCAATAAACATTGGAGACCGAGCATGCCACGAGGAACACCGCGACTAAAATCTGTCTCCATCTCAGTGAGAGAGGTCAGCGCACGTCTGCCGTGACAGCACAAGTAAATGTTTAGATTCGATTATAAAGGATGCATAACAGTCAACTGGAATAAATTCATGTTTTCCACTAGAAGTTAGGACAAAACTGAAAGTCTACATACGGTACACCAGGTACGGCGCTCCAGTGCTGTGAAGGTGTACTCCCCGTCCTGATTGACAGCAGAATTGGTGGTGGTGGTGAAACATGTCAGGCTGTGTCACGGTTCCTTCCTGCAGACCACTTTGATTTAAATCAATGCGCCTCATTTATTTTCTCTGCATTCTTTAACCTCAGCCTTTCCAACAACCAAATATCTGGGAAATGAGCCGAGTGCTCCAGTTCAAAGTCTGTTTAAAGTTACATTACGCAGACTCTTTAAAATGGTGACATCAGGCATCAGCTGTTGCTACTATGACTGAGGTCAAATACTGCTTCACATACTGCTGACCTCAATCTCAGAGGAGGCGAAGTGGGTAATGAGAGTATGACAGTATGATTTCCGCATTGTGCAAAATGCAGAGGGAATCACGTAAGTGAACAAATAAAATTGAATCAGTTAAATGCAGAATGTCGTAGACTTTGGAAATAGTGTGCAGGAAAAAGCAAACAATGTTTTGCGATGTGTTTTAGCTGCTGCAGCACTGTGTACGTGTTACCTGTTTGAGACGGGACTCAACGGAGAGCTTTCCACACACACAAACACGGACAGACAGAACAAAAAGGTCAGCTGACAAAGACGCTGAACAACTCTTGAGTTTTACCAGAGATAGAACACGTGACGACCACTTACAGTCAAAGACTCAAATCAGAAACGGAGACAAGAAGCAAACTGGCACAAGCTGCTCAATCCAGCAAAGTCTTGGGTGCATGATCATGTGTTACATCGCGCACTGATGGCTGTAAAGGCACACGTATCTATCTGCACAGGATGAAAAGAAAGACCTGTACCTTTTTGTGCTGATGTAATAACATAGCAATAAAATGAAGGGGAACAAATGATCGGACATTATGGGATTTTTTGAATTATTGAAGTACATCGTACAGAGGGTCAAATGATCTATTCAGGGGGCTGAATAATTCTGAGCCTGCTGTAGTCATTTGAAGTTGCACTTTGTGTTTGAATTTTGAGGAATCACTTAGAAACATTCACATTTTTCTTGCTTGTTTGAATTTCAAGCAGTTGATACTTTGTGCACTTTGCCAAAACACAAATTTTGCAACGGGGGATCAATCATATTGAGAGGAACTTTAAGTCTTAAGTAAATGTCACCAAGGTTTATTAAACACGTCTGTGCAGACTCTGAATGATGCTGAAATGTCTACAACCCCACAGGGGGCAACACCTGCAGTGTGCTCCACACTAATGAATAACGCAGTCACAACACATTCATTACTATGAATGTGCTTCGTCTGAGAGAATATCAGAGCTGAATGTCTGAAAGAACAGTGCATAAAGTTGTGAGGTGATGTCTAGCTCATCTGTTCAATGTCAGTTGACCTCTGGAGTCTTGTGCACAGATGGTAAAATATGACCAGGTGATGTGTGTTGTGAGTTTCAGTTCTGCACATGTTCTGAAGATGCAATAAATAAAAAAACTTGTTAATATAGGATTTGACTTTGGTTTTGCTTCACTGAAAATATATTCAAATAGAAAGAAAATAGCAGAAATACTCAAAGTGCACTAATGTCCCCGTACCAATTCAAATATCCAGCACCAGATTTCCCCAAATTTAGAAACGGTAAGTCTCTATGCCCATTCCTTCATTTTCTTTCACAACTTATTTTATTTTCCTTCAAAACAGACCAAAAGCACGGAGTATTTTGTATGGCATGTTCTCTGTAGACCTATAACCTAATAAATGGTAGACGTTATTTCTATTCAGTGTGTGTGTGTCGAGTAATCTATAGAATTTTTAGCGAAGCGTGTGTTGAGGCTTGTCATCATAGCTTGACACACAAAGACAATACTTAGTTCCCTGGCACTTTTTATTCCCATGCCAAACTGTGGCAAGACGACTTCAAAGAACAGGAACACATCTGCCTGCCTTACTGCCTTTGACCAGCAGGGGGCTTGTGAGCACATGAAGCGAGAAATGAGGCCTCGAGAAATGAACCAATTGGCTGCGAGGCTTCAAAGCTTCATCTGGCCATCACTAGGTAAAAATAAAGAGAATTAATAACAGAAACTTATCCAATAAAGCTACACCAACACTAGGAACCAAAAACCACTCCAAAACAGAGGGAGAAAGTGAACGCAGTAAAACCAGAAAACTAAGATCAAACTACACTAAAACACAGAATAAACTAGAACAGAGGAACAACCTGTGAGAAACTAATAATCACTCGTAAAGAGGAAAACGCCAGAACTAAAGACCAGGTTATAAATTAAAGACGTGACCAACTAATGCAGGCAGGGAAAAACATACCAAGGCCAGAAAAACTAAATTACTCGAATAACACCAGGGGAAAAGACAAATATTAATAATCCCACAGCGGCAGAAGCAAAGGCAAAGAGACCGAAGACGACAGACCAGAGAAGACAAAAACCACGACTAACCCAGACAGGAGGAGAGCAGGATGCAGGGGGGAGACGCCAGAAAGACACAGCAGGTTTAGGTGAGCGACGGGACCGGACGGAGCAAGGACTGGACCACAGACATTAAACGGCAGAAAACAGGGCGCGCAGGCTCGGAGACGGGCATAAGCGCGAGGTATGTGCAACAATTCGGCGGGGAGTGACGGGCTACGGGAGAATATAAAGGGGCGGGATCAAATCAAGAAAAGGAGCAACAGGTGAGCGTGCTAGGGAGCGACCAGGTAAGTGGAAGCAGCTGGAAATAATTATCAGGAGCGGGCGTGATCAGGTGGGTGTGTGAGAGCGAACCGGGATGTACCAAGTGAGTGACAGAGCAGGGGCGTGGCTGACAAAGGCCGATAAAACCGAAAGAAAAACACAAACACGAGGGGAAGGCAGGTTGGTCCGGGCGGGATCGTGACACAGTCTATCTTCTCCAAATGCCTTGTTGGCAACCACCCTTCACCCGTTTACCTAAAAGCAATAAACATCTCCTTTCTTCTAGTTCTAGATTTTAAGTAAACCTTTTACCTTTGTGTATCTAAAACTGCAGTCAAGCAACGCTATTTTTAGGTCTGAAAAAGAAGCCAACAGCAATAAAATAACACAAACACATATAAAAACATATTGCAGTTGTGTAATATTAAGGATCCGAGTCGTGCCTTCCTAATAAGTTGCCTAGAAATGGAAATAAAAACAACCACCAAGCTGAAACAAACAAATTTTATTACATACTGCATGTCCTTTTTAGCATAATACAACAATTCTCAACATCAGATCGATATGGCTCTGATTTCAAAGTACATAAATCACTCAACAAAATACCCTGTCTGGACAAACAAACGATAGAAAGTGCACAAATAAAGTTGGTTCAGTTCAACTGCATCACATAACGGAGCTGCTTTTGTTGTTTTATTACAAAACAATCAAAATAAAATGCTTACAAAAGCTTACATTCAGAAACCTTTAGAGGGTCCATAATTCAAGGGCAGTTTTATGGGATAACATAATCTCCTCTGGTGCTCAGTGGTGACCCCCCTGCATCATATTAAAATGATACACATGCCCCCCCCATGCATATACATACAAATTTAAATATACACATATTTGGAACCATATTTTAGCATAGAACATAAAATACAACTTGCAATTCAACATTGTTAGAATATGGAGGTAAATTTTAATTTTGGCACATTACAAGACCACTGCAGGTTTAAAACGTTTATGTAATCCTATTCCTTACATAGTCAGACTTCACTGGGTCAATGTTTTTTTTTTTTTATCGGCTCACTTAGCCAGTTAGCTACTGACCAGAGATTCCCATTTTAGTGACGTATGCTCAATGACAAGGAAAGTGCCATATTTCCTTGGAAAGTTCAAAATTGGTTGTAGTTCTTCAGCAATATAGCGAGTAATGTAAACAAATGGCGACAAATGAGTTGAGTATGACCTCTGTAAACCTTCAAAGCCAAGGTGTCATTCAAATCTAACAGAGAGGATCATATATTGCACTCTGGAAGGAATCCCACGTCCTTACTGCACAAAGGGGACGTCCTGGCCTGTTCAAACCATCTTGACAAACAAAAGGTTGGTATATAGATATAGTATAGTAAGTATTCAGTAATACTATGTTTATTATAACATCTTGCGTATATAACATTGATATATAGCTTATTTCAACATTATAATATGAAAGATACATATTTATAAATTGCTATGAATATAGGCAGGTGCTCCTGTTGAACGGGAACAGCGCCAGATATAACATAATAACTATTCTACAGTTACGTATTTTCCTCCAAACAAATACAAATAAATGCTTTCACACAAGGCTCACGGAGTAAACCGGTGCGAAACTCCTTAGTGAATATGAATTGAAGCCTCCCATGCACAGAGAGGTTTCAATACAGGTCGAGACTGGTTTTCAAACAGGCCAGCGTGAACGTTAAAACCTCAGCATGCATGCTAAGTGAGTAGAACAGCAATCTCTGGTGGACACGCAAAGAGTTACGTCCCGGCCTGACGTAACGGAGACTCTGTGCTCGGTTTGTGGTGCCCTATCAAGAATCAGTGAGCGCACACGAAAACACTACAGTTTAAAGAGAGGCAGCGCTGAACATCAATCTGCAATAAATATGGTCAGAAATGGCCCTTCACCCACAATAAAGTAACACAACCGCTTGTTTTCGGCCTCTCAAGCCGAACACACACTTACCTCATGTATATTTGCACCAACATATATATTAGATTCACATCAGTAGTCTATCTTAGCGCAGCAGAAACACATATGCACTGTATAACACTGTAAAACAAGGAATGAACAATTCCTTCCTCCCATGGAATCTGTGTGAACCTCAATCTGTGGTGGGGCACAGCACTATGTGTTGAGATGTGAGCTAGTGAGCATGTCCCGAGGAAAACTCCAGCTTTGTTCGTCAGAAGCAAAACACACATGTAAGTTTTATGCCTCAAGCTTGACTTGCAAGCTGCCCTGACTCCTTGGTAACTTCACTGTATCTTCCACAGATGTCCCAAACCACCGATCACAACCACCAACCCCCGACAGGAACAAATACGCAACACTAACTTTACACGCAAGTAGCCTGGTTCCAAAGACATGCAGGCAATGTCCACCATCACGGATGGCTAAATCACTAACAAGGTCAACAACAAACGACGAACCTTCGTATAGCTCAACCGAATTAAGGAGCAATGTTAAGTATGTACGTGCTGTAAGAGTAAGTACGTTTTAAGCACAACGCCGGCGGCGTGCGCTTTGCGCCAATAAATCGTATTCATAACATAACTCCACGTTTGTCTATGCAAATTCACTCGACACTGGAATTGAGAAGCTCACGATACCCACAATCTGCAAGAAAAAGCAAAAACGGCGTCAAGCCACACTCTAACGCTATTACATGAGGACCGCCGGTGACACCAGAATGATCACATCGAATATCTGTAATCTACAACCCTGTTCTAACGCAGCCTCCGCGTTCCATAACATCGCAAAGTCCTCCGAAGCAGGAGATAAAAGAGGTGCTGCTCGCTCTGGTCACCTTCCCATCTCCGCTCGTTCCGCGCGGACCACGATGCAGCGGCGCCAAAACTCACGTGCACAACAGAAGTGACATTTTTAATCACCATGACGAGTGGTGCTGTGATGTCTAAAGAAAACAGGTTTTCCACCCGAAGTGTGCTGCGATGACGGTGGTTCTCCAGGTGTGATAATGCCAGCGCCGTCTGGACGGAGCACGACTTTGCCGCCACATGCAGCAGACAGTAGCAAGCATGTTTGTCTCCCTAAAGCTGCAGGGACATTAATGCCTGGACAGAGCCCTAAAGGGACCACGACTGAGCCGAAGTGGAGCTGTGACGGCCAGGGAGCTGCCTGGTTTCCAAACCGCAACCCCACGCGGACCCACTCAGAGCCCGGTGAGGTCCACGATGGCTTTGATGAAGATGGTGTCGTCGCGGATGTATGAGTTCTTGCCGTCGAGCTTGGACAGAGGACAGAAGAGGGGACATCCACTGGCGATGTTCATCTCGCTCACGGGTCTCTGGAAGGAAGAAGAAGTGACATCAGGTCGAAAGGCATCAATGATGTGCTCCCTGTTGCTCTGGTCCAGCAGCATCAGAGTCACCTGGAGGTCAGAGAAACAGATGAGATTTCACAATTCCCGTTAAATATGTGCAGATGTTAGCCTCTTAAGGAGAAGATCAGCTGCTTTTCTTTGTCAAACACTCAAAGACTTCTCATTTAGCTGCTGCATGAATTAGAAATGAAAACAAGTTACAGCCCTGACGTGAACAACATGTTAGATCCACTCTGTTTGAACCATTTCTTACACGAGCTGGGCTGTAACTCATTGTCTCACTCGTCTCTTGGCATAAAACCTGCATTATAAGTTCCTCATTTTCATAGTAGACCGTGAAGCTCAGATATGAATCTATTGAACGCAGCCGTATTCACACATTTGCATAAACTGCCACTAAAGATGATCTAAGACCGGAGAGTTGAGAGAAGTTATGCTGAGGACAAAAGGTATTTTCTGCTGCTGCTGATCTTAAAATACTGTAAATGTTTTTGGGACAAAGAAGTCATTTAATGAATAAAGGCAAAAACACTGCGAGTGTTCGGTACTTTAAAAAGTGTCTGGCTGCACACATCGACGTCTCTTTTACCTTCTGGTTAAATGGCCACTTGAGCAGGGCGTCACTCAGTCCCCTCATCACCACAAAGAACAAGGACAAATGGCTGCCGCGCCCCGTCCCATCTCCGTTCAGATAGATCCGCAGACACATCTTGTAGCCGTACTTACTGGTGTAGAAGGCTGAAAGACAAAGGAACCAAGATTCAGCTCCAGACACTGATATAACACGTGTTTTAACCCGTGGATCTTCTAGGACTTCTACACGTTCTGAACAGTATTGGACCTTCGACGACTCCTACTCGACGCTACCTGGTGAGAACATGGCAGGGGCTCGACCTGCGATGGCGTCCTGTCTCTTTTTGGCGAAATCAGAAATCCTCCAAACGAAGACGCCGTCAAAGGTAGTGGCTGACATCTCCCTCAGCCGGCCCTCCATCTCAGCCACCGTCAGGTCCTTCAGCCCCACTGTCCTCTCCAGCTGTCGCACCTGGGAAATAAACGGTCATAAAACAAAGCGATAAGCAGTTCCTGTTTGCAGTGTACAGACGCCCATCACTGAAAAGGTTTGTGATGTGGACTGTGACTCTTTTACCTTGTTACTCAGAGCCTCAATCTTGTCCTGGTCCAGTTTATGTTGGCGGTTGCTGGCCTCCAAGGTGGTGGCAAACCTCTCCACCTCTCTGTTCAGGACGCACACCACATTTTCAAACGTGCCGGATTTCACTTCGAGTTCCGTGCACCTGCGACCCAGCTCGGCCACTTTGGTCTTCTCGCTGTGGAGCTGGAGCTCCAGCGCTGCGCCGACGGAGCTGGGCAGGGGCGTGAAGGAGGTGGACACGGAGAGAGTGGGAGCCAGGGTGGGAGGTGGAGGAAGAGGAGTGGAAACGGGTGGACCAGGGGGACCGGAGCTCGAGGATGAGGAGGAGGCGGCGGCTCCCTGCACGGGAGGCCCAGAGGAAGTGGTGCTCAGCTGGGAGACTCGGGCCTCGAGCTGCCTCAGGGACTGCTGGAGCTCCACCAATTTGTGTCCGGCTAGTTCGAGTCCCTGGGGCTGCAGGCCCTCCATGCTCACTTTCATGCCCATAATGTAGTGCAGCAACAGATTGAGGTGCTCGTAGGCGTAGGCACGCTCATGGTCATGAATCTTTTCCTTCTCCACCTTCATGAAGAGAGACAACATCAGATTCTGTTCTGTACACGTGCCTCTTCTTCTCGGCTGCTTTTTAAGTCCCGTTTAATCTTCGGTGAAAAGGCGGGAAGGGGCACAAATATTGTAAATATGAACAACCAGGCTACTCACAGACATATCACATCCCACGACGTGAAATCGACACGGAGTTCTGAATTTGCTGCAGAACTTAATGTGGTCCACGTACTGAAAAAACAAACAACAAACTATTAAGGTTTTTAATACAAGCAACACATTATACAGTAGCTCACAACCAGGAGGATGCATTATGAGGATTTCATTCATTTTTTCTCCTGACACAGTCAGAAGAATCTCTGATTAAAACATTTTCACATATTTTCTTCGCCTTTAGCGTAAAAACCATTTGCGAGAGGTACAAACTGGTTCTGTGGGATCTTATCCATTTACCTTTTCTCTGGGTATTTTCTTCTTGGCACAGCCTTCACAGATCATTGGGTACTTGGGACAGATTTCATCATGTGCCTGAAAACAAGCGAGTGTTTCTTTTAACGGCGCGCACAGAGCGGCCACGATGTGCTACACAGGCAAAGACGAGACAAGCGCCTGAGCTTCAGATGGCTCGGTTCTAACCTTGATGTTTTTAAAGTGAAACGGCTCCTTGCAGTACTTGCAGTTGAGCGTTCTCTCCGGGCACTCTCGCTCGTTGTGGCGCTCTTGCTCGTTGAAGCGAATGCGTTCCTTACATGACGGGCAGGGGATGAACATGAACTCGCACTTCCCCTCGTGGTCCAGCTGTGAAAGGTCAAGCTTAAGTTGAGTTTTTATTGTTAAGGAAATAAAGGCAGGGTCAAAGGTCACCTCACCTCATACTCTTTGATACTCCCAGTCCACGTGCAGCTTTCATTGATACAAACAGCTGACAGGTTTTCAACTTCTCGTCGAACTGCGTTGTCTGGAAAAGCCTGGAGCAATAAGAGAAAACGACAACCTGCTGTCACTCTGTGTGTTATAGATTATTTATCATCATTGCTTTGTCTCTGTGTGAAGCTTGAAGGCGGCTTTCACGCTTATACTCACACATCCTTGTTTCAGAATCGATGTAGGCTCCTCAAAAATATCCTCTTTAATGCAGGCATTGCATTTCTGGGGTCCGTTACTGCAACAAAACAAGAATAAACTCTACAAACAGATCAAAAGTTCAGATGTAGCTGAGCACAGAGCACACAGGCAGAGACTTGTGGGACCAGAATTGGATGCGAGCACGCCTTCCTGATTGTGCATACACTCGTCTCTGGGACTGCTCTCTCCGTTTCCTCCAGCTGTTTCGGCTCCTGAGCATTTAAGGTCACAAGACTCTGTTTGCCAACTACGCCCGACCAGCAAGCAGCTACGGGACACAGCCCACATTCAGACCAAAGAATGGCTGAACATGGCACAAAGCCTTTTTTAAATCAATTTCTCTTTGACACAAACTAAATCCATTTAAACCATTAGTTTGTTTTATCAGTGTCATAAAACAGAACAGCAAACGTTGTGAAATTTATTATCACACATTACAGTTAAATTTTTCCCACAGGCTCCAATTTGTCGTCTTTGTCTCCATCTAGTGGATAATAAGACAGTTTAAGTGCCAGCTTTTATTTTGAAAGTGGAAGGAAGAGTCTAACAGGATGGTTCTTCGCTTCCAGGTGAAACCGAAAAGGTTTCGCTCTCGGTTTGAGTTTGCAAACAGCGCAGCGCGTTACAAGTGTGAGGCTCAAACGTAGTCTCTCACACACACACACACTCTGCTAGATGCTCAAATCATCTGTAGTGCTCCCAATTTTCTGCTCTCACAAATCCCTGCACAGTCAGATGTTGACTTGCAGACCGATCACCACTTGTGTCTGGTGCTTTAATGTTGCCCCCCACCTCACAGTCCGGTTGAAGCAGTATGAGCAGAAGCGGTGTCCACACTGGGCCTGAAACGGTCGTCTTAGTATGTTGTGGCAGCAGTTGCACAGGTGCTTGTCCTCCAGCTTGTTACCCAGAATCTTCTTGGGGAAGCCGGGTTTATTGCTCTCCATGGAAGAGGGAGGGGACGGTTCCTGTGAGGCCATGGTGTCTGTTTACACGTCACACCTGGATATGAACAAATTGTCACAACGATGAAACACTTCGATGCATCAGAAGAGGTTAACTCAGAATTATCCGTATTTATCCGTAAATTACAAATATCCTCAACTACACAGACGTCTACAGACATTGCTGTAGGTAGAATTATGTTGCTGAGTGAACAGCATGACGGGTGTTTTCTGGAAGAAGAATAGACAGCTGATAACAACAGGCGCATGAGCTGTGATCTATGCAAAAGTGGGGTTTAATAATCACTGCCACAATTAATGATTGTTTTTTCTGTTTCTTAGACTATAAAAGAATAAATAATATCAGTTTCTCTAATCAACAGATGTAAAAAGTTCATTTTTGTAACGTTGCTTTGCTACATTAGTTACATTTTCACTTTACATATAAATGTTTTATTCAGTTGTTGCACCTAATGACAACCAATTATGAAATAAAACATAATAATAATGATAATAATTAATAGTTTTTTAATCCCCTTAGAAATATCGGAGCCGAGTCTTGTCCATGTACATTTCGACATGGGACCAGCAGTCGAGCCTCTGTGGGGACTGAGAGTCGAACCACCAACCCTGCTCCAAGCTCCTGAGCCACAGACTTCTGCACCACAGAACTTAACAGGGACCCGACATTTGTCCTGCACGTCTGCTGGCACGTGAAGCAGGTGGCAGCTTCTGTAGTGCAGCAGCTAATGATCACCATCTTAAATAAACAGATTAATTTATTAGGTATGCCCTGAATATTTCTCTAAAGCTCAACTTGGGGACATCAAATTCCCTTTTTCCGCTCACATAAAGCCACAAACTGGCAGCAGCGAGTGCTTATTTGTGCAGCTCTGTCTGGCACCACCAGCCTTTAAACACACAGGCACAGCCGTAATACATGACTGTGTCATGTGTGCACAAGCTGCTCCTTTAAACAGCACCAGTCATGGTTGCTCTCAGCAGCAGAGCATCACACGCCAGCTGAGAGGCCCACACCCTTTGTTTACATTCCCACACTGCATCCACGCATCCCCCTGGTTGACTTTGCACAAACGGACCGATGATGACCAGGCTGCTTCTCTTTCTGTCCAGACAATGCACGCTGCCCCGGTAACGGCGCTGCCAAAGCGCACATCCATTGTCTTCCTTTCTCCATCCCTGTTGCTAAGCTATCAGCATCCATCGGTGTGAAGTGGTACCCAGCGCGCCGCCACACCCCTTTTGAAACCTGAAGCTTGCTGCCTGCAAAAGACCGTTTGCTGGAAAAGCGTCTGCAAACGCTGTTGCGATCGCGGGAGTTCGCGCTTACCTGCGTTTTCAGTCTAAACTGTCATCGCGCGCGGCGGCTGCGAAACCACCTTTCCCGGGCGCAGGTCGACGCTCGCGCAGTGTGCGGCCGAGATTAGACGCGGTGCTGCAGCCGGCTGGAGGTGTTTTCTTCAGCGTTAGCCACATAATAGAGATGTGGTCCCCGAAAGCGACGGCTGTTATTGTCCAATATCGCCATTGCACTTTCAGACTGGGTGTTACGTCATGCAGGGGGGGCTGAGCGCGGGTTGATGGGCAGACGAGGTGCGGAGGCGTGAATGTCATTGGTTCAGAATTCCGGAGTGGGCGGGCGCGTTGTGGTAAAAAGCACAACATGGTTTATACGTCGCATGATGATGGCGCTGTTTTTCTGGTCTACTACCTGGTTTTGGGAAATTCATTTACGTACACTTACGTACATTTATTTGAAAGACTTTGTTACTTTCAGATGCGCATCAACACAAAATATCAATCAACATTTTTACCACCTGAGATGTTCCAACTATTCCTATGTTTCAGTTTTACCTATTTATTGTTGTCAATTCCAAATAGAAGTAATAAAATTAATGTTAATTTTTTTTATTGCATAATCTCAGAAATCAGGCTTAAGAAGTAATTATCTCCTTTAAATGGTGAATGAATTAAACTTAAAAAGACTTAATTATGGAGCAATTCTGGAGTAGATTTCTATATTCATCTTATCAAAGTTTTAATAGAGCAGTTCTTTAGAGCATTTAATTCACTAAACAATCGAAGTGATACTTTTATATAGATTTTATATATTTAGACTTTTATTTAAGTATTAATTTTGTAGTTGTATTGTTTGTTTGGATATTATGTTGTAGTTAGGAAAATGTGATGGTGGAAAAAGGACAATATTTCCCTCTGTAGTGTAGCAATCATAAAATTTAAATAGTCAAAAATAAGTATACTTCACAAAAGCATTTTTAAAACAAATAAATATTTGACTGAATAAACATTCTTTTCACAGTTTAACAGATTTTATGATTTATGTTTAGTTTGTATGTGTACGTCCCGAATATATATGACTTGTGTCCAGTACACTGTACGCAGCATCTTTTATATTATCGAATTGTGAAAGTTTATGACTTGTATTAGAAATGAATGTGCTGAGTCTAGACCACGTGTGCTCACATACAACTTAAAATATATATTTTTACAAAGCAGTGGAAGAATAAACCAGGAAGAGAAAAGATAAATAAATAAAAATGGGTCACCGTGGAGTGGGAGTGAAGAGGAGAGTGAAAAAGAGTAGCAGATAGATGAGAGAAGGACTGAGCAATGCACACACTGATGTTTATGGTGAAGAAAAGCAGGGGCAGGTGCACTCTGGTAAATATTATGCTCTCACGACTCCTGTACTGATATGAATATTTAAAATGACCCTAACAAACAAAATCAACCAATGTAAGGGTGGCGGACAGAGGCTGTGGAGCTGTAAAACGATTAAAAACCTTTAAAAAGAAGAAAATAGACAAATGTGTGATTTCATTTACTACTCTTACATGACAGAGGGGATCCAGGTCGAAAGTTCCAGTTTTTAACAAGTTAATAGGCACCACAACACAAAGAACTAACACTTACTTGCCTTAAATAGGTTAACTTAAAATAAGTTAAGTTAATCCAACTAAAGCAGAGCAAGCTAAATATTTAAAGTGTGTGGATGCATGAATGCTTTCCATTGTTATTAATAATGGGTCTGCACAACCCTGTGCCCCCCCTGTTCTTTCATCGCGGACCTGCCCCACTCACCAATGAAAAGTATTAATATTACATTTATCAAAGCAAATACACTCATACAAGACTTTTATTTCAGAACTGTGACGTAGTTACGGTGTGATATTAAAAGGCACAATCCGTGATCTAAATGTAAACAAGGGTCACCAAACAACCATAGCAGAGAAGACAAGCTTGTAATGTTCCTGAAATGAATGACCAGCCTTCCAAGCAGTCAACAGCAGCAAACTGAAAGTTACAGTGGAGACCGTTTCAGATTAGGATCTCTAGTGTGTTCACAAAATAAAGCTCTTCTCCGGTAAGCCCAAGCTGTTTGACTCTATTCATAAATCTGCTGTGACGCTCTGTCTTTGTATACCACACACAGTAAGATCAATTGGCTGTACATGAAAAATAACGTACAAATATTGTTTGCAAAGTGACCTCTGTGAATGATACCATCTAGAAAATCTCACACAAAAAGCTCGAGTTGACCTTTTATGAAATGGTTGGGAGATATTAAAATAGGACCTTTGGGCCTTACGCCATAAGAAAATTCTATGAGGGAGTGCAAAATGAAAGCTTTTATCTAAATACTACAAACATGCTCAAACATTACGTTTGACTAACATTTGCAAACGCTCTAACACAACTTCTAGTTTTAGCAGATTGATAAAACAATCCTGAGTGTAGAACAGGAAGACACTATCATTATTATTATTGCACAATTTAAATTCACAAAAAATATATACAGAAGTATTTCTGAAAATTATCAACCAACATTTGTAACAGCGTTAAAGCTTCAGACACACAAACGTAAGTCTTCTTTCAAGTCTCTTCAAGTAGTTTCCGGAGATTTCTCTGAATCTAGGATTTATAAAAAATCACAAATAAAAAATCAAAATAATAAAATACTGTTAACAATACATGCTAAAAATATTCATTAAAAGGAATGTTTCTATGTTTTTCAATATATTTTTACTCATGGATGAGAGTTAGGAGACAAGAAGAAAAACA
>JAUMHF010000004.1:2257107-2288506 GCA_032359275.1 Microctenopoma steveboyesi | reverse complement strand
CATAAAACCTTATAGCTGATAGCCTATAATATGTTACTTTTACTATACTAACAAAAACAAAATCAGCAAATACAAAAGCTGCACAGCATTTATTTAATGTTAGCATTGAGTTAGATGCTAAAATGCTAAAGATACTTGGCGTCAGCTGCAAATATTATAAACAGAGAAGATAAAGTTTTGTATCTACCCAGTAGCACCTGGACTTTCTGCTTCCTGTGCTGTTTTACTAGGCTTTATTTCATTTTTGCAGTGTTAACACACTTAACATTCAACAATTTTGGCAGCATGCTTAACAATCAGTCAATTTAACTCTGACTGATGGTAATTGAGACAATTCCCCCCTCAGTTTCGTATGTCACACCCTCCTTGACTAAATGATGTGGAGTACTTCCTTTAGGCAAATCTATTCAAAACACTTAACCATAAGATCAATGTCAGAGGAAGGACAGAACTGCTATACATCAAAGAATAGATATTTCAGTACCTTCTCAAGTTTAAACAGGTTGGTTGATAGTTCTCCGTAGATCTCAGCATTCACTTCATCCTGGGACCTGGCAATTCCCGCATTTCTGCAACAACATTTACACTGATTCATTAATCCGAGTCATTTGACAACACCTGTGGCACAGAGAAGGGTGTTCTACATTCAAATACACTCGACAAAATGTAAAGCTAAGTCTTACTTATTACGAATGTGTCCTCCCATGGACACCAAGGAGTTCAATCGCTCTTCGAGAGACACGATCTTGAAAGCCATGTAACAGGATGACAATACAAGAACACCAACTCTAATAAGACACACAGGCATGTGACAGATGAGCATTCAAACACTGAGCCCCCAGAACAATGCCTAACAAACTTACATAATGAAATGAAAATGTCTTTTTCAGGCTGCTCTGGTTTCTCCGATTACTGCACAATGAATGGTTACTCACAAAAACAAATAAATCAAGAGGATGGCGTGCAACGATTTGAGCTGTGAGGATTTGCCACTGGCGTTTGGCTTGGTGGACCCTACAAATAAAAGCAAAAAAAAAAAAAGACAAACACTGATTTGATGTTTTAAGAATTCTTCCTTCACTTCTAACCATCTAGACAGAAGAGTAATCAGACCCAAAAGAAGAATCTTGTTTTCTGAATGTGCAACCAAAGGTCTCTGGTCTGTTGCACGTCCAACGCTCTCTGTAGCTTCTAATTTTTCCAGATTCCTCTGCAACTTATTTTTAATAAGGGCTAAATAATAAAAACAAACATATATAAACAACATTAAAACACTGTTTTCATGCACCAGACTTTTTTTTCACTTGAGTCTAAGGTAATATAACATTTTAATGCTTCACTTTCTTAAATAAACACTTTGAGGAACACTTAGCTTTCATGATGCCAAGCTAAGCTAACAAATAGCCTGTTGTTGTTCCATATAAAATGAGCGGCATTGACTATTACAAGAGAGACTATTTGCCAAAATGCAGAGGTCAGTGGTAAATACAGTGATTACTCTCGCTTTATAACAGCTATCCCCACAAATAATCCTTCAGGGGAATACAGAAATTCCAGACTGTTAATATTATTTTCAGCCTGGGAGACCGAGTTATTAAATTACCATTTTTAAGGGCAGCTCTGTGTTTTTGGCTCGGCGTCTGGAGGTGAATGTCTGCATGAACTGAAACCTCTCCGCTCTTCACTGCACTCAGGAACGTGTCTGGGAGCCTGGTGAAGTCTGCTCCAATAAAGAGAGGGAACCAGTGAGTGTAGGTCCCTCCAACGAGCCTTTGTAATCATTAACAGAATCACGAACATACGGATCTGCAGCATGATACCTTATTACAAAAAAAACCAGGATGGACAGTATGAATGACACAAACAATGAGCTGAGGAGTTGATTCATTACTGAATAGGATCGTCACTGTTTTTGTGTCACCTGTCTTTGCTATAACAAAAGGAAAAAACCTCAATGGCTCAAATTTCACTTGGCTTCACTCCAGGCCTCTGCAGTCCTAAGGAAAACATGCGCCACAGTGAAACCAAATGCCCCAAAGCATATTTGGAGGAAAGAACAAAATGTGCAGTAGATTAAAATAACTATAAAGCAGCTTTGTAAAGACTAGAGGCTGAAGCACACACCGGACAGTTTTTCATAATCCGGAGTTTGAGACCCGGAGGAGCTGCTGCTCTCCATCATCTCCTGCCGTCTTTGCTGCACAACCCCATCGAGGTCAGAGAAGTCTCCTGCAAAGTCCTGCAGTGGACACCCAGGGAAACACACATATCACGAGAGCAAGGGCTTCCTATTGATCTATCATTGCACAATAAAAAAAAACACAGATGAACAAAGACTAAAAACATCTCACAAAACGGACGGACAGACCCCTGACTGACCAGAGGAAGTGACGATGAGCAGCTGAGCCCGAAGCTGCTTTCGCTGGGGGAAGTAATGGGGCTGCTGCACATTTTATCCACCTAGGATGACATGGTTTGCAGAGACAGATCAGACGATGAGGACATACTGGCATTCTCATTCATAAAGTCGTTATGATTAGCCTGTTAGCTAGCTGCCTTAGATATCAAACGCACAGCAGGATCGGCATTCATTTGGTTGTGTTTCTGGACATCCTCTAATATTAACTGTAATTTCAGTTTGCTTCTTGGAATGCAAACTAAAATGCACTCATTTGAGTTTGTGGGCATGTGTGTTTAGCCGAACCAGCTGTTTGCCAGTGTTTCCAGTCTTTATGCTAACCCATGCTAACCAGCTGCTAGCTACGCGTAATCTTAAACGTGTTGGCAAACAGACGCCAGCAGTGACCGACTAATCTTTTTTTCTTCTTTTATATGTAAAACTGAGTCAAACATTGTATCTTCAAAAAAAAATAGTTGCTTAAACTGTACAACGTCGCAAAGTCATACCAAATATCCCAATTGCCTTTAAATGCGCTCCATATGTTCAATTAACTCTAATATAAATATAGAAAAAATGCAAGTGCTCACACATTCCAGACCTAAATATTTTAAATATACTGTTTTTTTATTTTCTGCTGACTAATTGTTTCATTGTACTCCTTAGACCTACTATTTACTACCATTAGAAGAAAACTATGTTGGAATAACTTACACAGCGACTTACCTCCAGATGAATGCAGATGGATTTTAGAAATTTATAGGCGGTGTTTCGAGAGAGAAATGACACAAACACATGCTGCAAAACAGTAATTTAGGATTTATTTTCATGTCAATGCCAAATGGGAATAAAAAGATCAAGCAGTCTTCTCACCTGTTCAGTTGCTGTTTCAATCACAAGGGCGTTTGGCACTAATAGTGCAGTTTTAGTTTTTTTAATAAATGTCACAGACAGCACTGGGATTGAAATCTGAAGAGGACAAAATACACTTTATTATATCTCCATTTCATATTCTCCAACTGGCGCCAAGCATTGATAATGCCTTTATTACAGTTACAACATGATACCTTGGTATCTTTGCCAAACACTTTGGAGTGGAAACAGATCCAGTTATCAGAGACGAACATTTTGCCCTGATATAAAATGTCTTTTTGCACTGCACAAGTGTAACCTGTCGGCACCAGAAGAAGATTTGAAATAAAACATCTTACATTTCGTTGCTTTTCAAGTGTCACGTTTCACTTACTTTGTTTGAGTAGCTCGTCTTTGCTGATCTCCTTGAATAACTTATGATAATGGCCATTTGTCTTTGATAACTGGAAAGAAAGAAACCAAAAAATAATAACAATAAATAACAAATGCACAGAAATGATAGAAATACATGTAAAACAGAATGTGTTTATACCTGGGTCGGCTGCGATTTCTTCCTTTCAAACTTTATTTCAAAGTCACTTTGACTCGGCATTGGCGGAAACGGCGCTGCAGGCTTCAGTCTGACAAGCATAAGATCAGTGTTTATGTTTACGTAGCATGGTAACACCTGAGAAGTGCAGGTGGGAAAGCCACAGTTAAACTGTCCTGTATCTTGATAGAGCACAACCTGTATGCACGTGTGTCACCAGTGCTTATGTAATAGCTGCTTATGCAGCAACAGTCAAACATGTAAACAGCACTTTGCATGCATAGGAAATAACCATGATGTAGAAGGTAAGTAAAAATAAATGTATACTTTAATTTCCAGGAATGTTTTATGTGTAATATGGTAACTTATGATCTATATGTACATCTACATACACACTGTTTACATGAACTAAAGTCCTGTAGAGCAGATTGGCTATTTGACAATATTTATTTTCCACTTTTTATAACTTTTTGTCAAAAGGACAAGAACACGTTGCGAAACACGAAGGAGACGCGCGGAGCTTAATACTGAACCAGCCAGTATGTAAAACAAATACAGGTTTGGTTTTATTCCAGAAGCCAACAGCCACAGTACGTGTGTGGAAGCTGTCAGGTCATTGTGTGTACGGGCTGATAAATGCCCCTGCACTCATGTAATATGACTTGGTTGAGTTGTTGGTCAGCTTTGACACTGCTGCTAAACCTTGTGTCCATCACAGGTTCCTAGAGCCCATGTCTTCAAATGTCTGTGTCTACACAATAACAGTCAAAAACATAAATATATCAGACTTAAAAAATGTCTTCAGTGCTTTCATATATAAAGCATTATTTCATCTCCACATTCTGCTGATTAATGCTCAACAGTTTTCCAGGAGACAGCGTAACTCCCCTCACCTCCTGCTGGCAGGCTTCTTCTTGCTCTCCAGGTGTTCTGACCCTGTGTCCGCACTCAGCTGGAGGTCTGCAGGTGACCGCACCCGCCTCTTCGGTCTCCCCTCAACGCCATCCTCCACCTCAGACCTGGACACGTGCATTAAAGAGACATTATTGTCCGTTTTCTGAGCATTGATCACTTTAGGAAGAGGTGAGGTTGTAGACGGTTTCATCATAACACACGCACTGAATCTAACCATAAAAGCAGGCAGCAGCAGGACTGGAAGATAAATGAGATGATTTACATCTGGAATGTCTCAAACGCAAATTAACCCTTACGCGTCCCGTTCTGTGCCACGTACGCGTCACACGCATCCATTTAAATCAGCGACGCCCTTTCACTCAAATATATTGTTCCAAAGCAGGTATAATATGCATATAAGCTCGGTCCATTTGGGGCCGGAACGCCTTCTCTGAAGCTGGGAAACAAACCGGGCCTCTCCATCCTGTCCGGACTTACGTCGAGCGGTTTCCTCGGGAGTCCCTGTTGGAAAGTTGCTCTGGTGCGAGCGACGGGGTCAGAGGTCTGCCCCCCTGCTCGGTCACCACCACCATGCTTTATATCTCATGTATGTCGGCGTCGGTAAACATGGACCAGAGACGCTTCAGGAAGACTGGAAACGGAAGGTTTAGGAGGATCGGTCGATGGAGCGAGAAGGACAGAGGAGGAGCCGGGGAAAGGGGAGGGAGCAGCAGGGAGCAACTTCGGGAACAAGGAGTCTACTCAGGCTGTGGCTGGAAGTGTTTGATGGGAAGGCCGAGAGATAATAACACCGTGGAAAATATATAAATATGAATGTGCGCACGCATAATTATAAAAAACACGCACAGGGCTGACGTTTGCGTAAAATCTTTGCGCAATCACCGTAAAAGTTCCGCAAACCTTGAGCCGCTGGTTTATGTTAAAGGAAGGAAAGAGACCGAAATAAACTATCAAAAAGTCCACGAGAAAGTCTGTCATCAATAAATATTAATTCATACATGTAAACGTTGTCATATATGAATAAATGTTTAACTAAGCAACTCTCACTTTTGTATTAAATTAAATAACTGAATAGACAGTTACAGGTGTCCCCTCTGGGCCTACATCGTTTATAGTACTACTATAGTATAGTAGGTTTGTTGTTTGTTAACATCCTCCTATTTTAAATATGTTTTTGACTCGTTTAAACCATGAAGTGTTTGTGCAGAGACCTTTTTTACGGACCACGGTCACAGAACAGTGTATTTCAGAAATACCACCAGCAGGGGGCAGCAGAGTCTAAGTAATGTCTAACCCCTTCAGGTGTATTTTTTTACCTTCAGGTGAAGTTTAAGTCCTGCAGTCGATTATGAACAATTATTCAATTATTAATTTATATATTTCTACACATTTATTTGGGTATTATGTCATGTCGGGTAATTTGACTCTTACTAGAATTTCAAATAAAGATCTGGGGGATTCATTAGCATTTGGCTCATGAATTTTCCTGGAACTCTCCTAAAGTCATTGTTTTTTCTACACAGCAGACGACTGAGTGCAAACACCTGACACAACTAAAACCTGCACACGTCCCTTCTCGGGTCTCCAGGAGTCTCCATTGCAGCAAAGAATGAAGGCATCAGTGGAGGGTTTTGCAAAACACTTCAGAGTCCATTAAGTATCTAGGAGACAATGGCAGAGCCAGCACTGCGAGCGAGCAGCTAGTTAGCCAGCCATTAATCACGGCTGACAGGGAACAAGGGGTTAAAGGTGGGAAAGCTGCCACAGCCTCTTTGAGTGATTTCATCCTGCAGGCTCATTCACAGAGAGGAACTGTGAGATACAGAGAATGTGTTGCTGGTCCTAAATAAATACAATCGATTTACAGTAAGACAGAAACCGCATTTTCACAATTACAGTTCACCCGGTATAATTATATGAAAATCCAGACAACGTTGTCACACGGAGCGGTAGAGATTTACTCTTTAGCTCAGAGTTTCATGAGAAGATTGATAACACTCTGACATCTGCAGCCTAAATATGAAGCTAGAGACCGGAGACAATTAGCAGAGCTTAGCCTGCCTCAAAGCTTCAAAACCGGAGATGAATGAAATGCTTAGGTGACTTATTTTAACTTCTATAATGGGCTCACAATAAGGAAAACACAGAAGCAGAATCCAATTAGTAAACATTTTACAAATAAAATCCAATTAATTAATTTAATCAGTACACAGTGAAGGAGCTGAACATGCAGAAATGTGTCTGCAGGTAGGTGCCATGCAGCGTTTCCCTGTAAAACCTAAAATTAAATAACGTGAATTAAAACTGTATATTTTTTTATATTATTGTCCTCTCATACTTGTAAAAGCACTCTTCTAATTCAAAATGATTTCAGCTGTTAAAGCAAAATGAAGCCCTGACAGTGTTATTTTTGTAAATTTGATTAATAACACTGCATTTATTATTGACTTTCAGATGGTTGTCATTAAATAAACTGCTCTAATTAGGGCCCATTGAGTGTTTATTACTCTATTCGTTTATGCTAAACTGCATGTTTGCAGATCCATCACTCTGAATTAAAGCCTCATAGTTGTGCCGTGAGTAAATAATCTGAAGATGTGTAACGTTTACTTTACTCTGTAGAGAACTATAGGAGGTCTATCTGTACTATTTAGGTGAAAGAGATTTAAACATGCCTGTTCCCTCCTCTCCTCGTCCTAATCCTGACGTTCTCTCGGAGCTGGTCTTATTTGTAACGAACAAATGTTGATGATGGATGATTATTAGATTAAATCAAGGATTAGCTGACGCCCACTGGCAGTATTTGTGTGTGTAGCAGAGAGTGTGACTCTTTCTGTTGCTTTTGGCTCCTGAGAAACATCTCCTTCTGTAGGCAGAGGCCCTTTCAGTGCTTGTCAGATATTCCACCGCACAAAGACAGAGAACAAGGAAGGCGAAGAGAAAGGAGGGTGCTGTGTGTGTGTGTGTGTGTGTGTAAGAGAGAGCGAGAGAGAGAGAGAGAGAGAGAGTGCAAAAATGGTACTTCTGACGGGGGAAGATTGAAGTCCTGTTAAGTGCTCTGCTTGAAAGCATGTCTGGCCTCATTAGCTGTCAGTTGTAACAATACTGAACTGGCAGCGAAGACAGGTTGGAGTCTCGTGGTCATAAATCACTTCTCGACAGCTGCCTGACAAGCTGGGAACCAGTACACAGGCACGGGCACCGTCTCCGCCTCGACACTGAACAGGCGCACGGCGGCGCACACAGAAACCTGAGAACTCGTTGCTCTCGCGCTGAAATTACCTGGAGAGGAGGTGTTTTGTCAGAGGTAAATTGCTTTCATTTCATGTGCGCCTGCCTGCATGTATGTGCACCGGTATGCAACACCACATCTCCCGTGTGTGTTTGTCCCCGGCTGTGTCCATTAGCTAAATGAGCTTTGGCTGCAGTGGCTTCTGTGGGGCAGGGGGGTAAAGAGCAAGGCCTGCGGGTCATTAATCAAGGGCCCTGACATGCAGAGCAGGAGGCCAAGGCTCCCCTACGCATACAGCTGCCGGGCCACACTCAATGCAAAGGCGACGAGTTGACCCTCATCTGCCCCCACTCCCAGCGCCTGTGGCTCTCATCCGTCCAACTTCCTCACGGTTTGTGTCAGTCATTTGTGCTGTCAGACCAGGTGGCAACTGCCACGGCTGGAGGCCCAAGAGGGTTTTAAAGTGCAAAGCCACCGAACGCTGCTGGATTCAGGCTCCAAAAATCCCGGCTCAGATTGACCGATAACCAAAAAGCTCTGCAGAAATGATATGTCAAAAATGTCTTTTCCCTGAGATGTCTTAGTCCTGATAGCGTAAACTGAGCCACGATGACGTTTGGTGTCTGCCGTGTGAGCAGTGAGTGATAGGTGTGATTGATAGTTCACTGCCTGCCGCTCTCTCCAGCTCCTGGACTCACACTGAGGTGGATTTTCTAAGCTAACGGTGATTTGTCCGTACAGACGTTTTACCGTGATGCAGGTTTACGGGCAATTCGTGCATTTCAAACGCTGCACGTGTCCTTTATCACCGGCCCAAGTGTGTGAAGGCCCAGACTCTCTGCGTATGTGTGCTAACTCGGTTCAGGTTAGGGAGAGATCGTGGTTCCACATTTTATGTGAAGTCACCAACCGAAAAGGCTGTGAGTGCCTGAACCTCCAGCTGAACCGGGCTCAGGGCGGCGGCCGTCTGCCTCCATGGGTTTTGTGATGGGGTCCTGTACCTGCAGCTGCCTATTTCAGCAGACGTCTGCTTCCCTAAAGCGAGCGCGTTCTGCAACAACAGGGCGTCTTCATCAAGGTTGGAGGATTTTCTCACATGGACTCTGCTTCTTGCCCAACGTGATCGAGTCCAGTCCCCCAATGACCCTCAACAGGATGAGTAGTTTACACAATGTACGAACAGTTTTCTGTCTCAAGAATGAACTCTTTCATTTGTCCTTCAAACACACACACACACACACAACAAACAGCAGCTCAGTCACGTTCAGGACTCTGCAAACATACAAAAAATGTGAAAGAAAAACAGAAACAAACAAACAAAAGCGAATGTGCCATCTCATGTGCTGACGTGATGTCATCCAGACCCACAGCTGCCTGCACAACGATGAGAGCCGGTCAGGCTGCGAGACACTGGAACAGTGTTTCATCATTCGCAGCTACTAAATCATCGAGTCTAAGCACGAGACGTCTGTTGAAAGCCGATTCCTTATGCCTCTTCCAGGATTACTCGCAGAACATTCGGGGCTGTGAGGACTAATATGGCACAGCGTGGGCCGCAAACCTCACAAAGGAGGCTAATGTGTTGACACTGCAGGTCAGGTGATCTACGGCGGCATTAAGCGTGTTTTCAGCCAGTGTGGCGCTGGTGGAGGAAAAGAAAGAAGGATTCCTTTCACTACATATACACGCAGAAAAACACATTTGTGGCTGACGTTAGCATTAGCATGTAGACATCAGCGATGTGAGGACGTAACAGATGGTTTCAGTCCTATCTACTGGATATTCTGTGTTAATCCAACAGGACACACGTGAAGACATTTTTTCAATTGACAAAATAATAAAAAGTGCTATTTGTTAGTCACGACTCATTAGTTGCTTTAGTTCTGTAGCGCTTTGTTTCTCCAGCTCTCCTCTGTATCCTTGTTATGTTTGGCTTTAAGCATTCACACACACACACACACACACATCCTGTCTGCTCTAAGTTAGTGGCAGAGATCAGGTCTGCTGGTTAGACTAAACAACAGCATTTGAGCGGATTTGCTCTCCCTCATTAATCATCCTGACAGCTTGAAAAACAACATTTCCTCCTTAATGACTGTATTTGAGTAATCATGTCTGCTTATTTCCATGCAGGCATCTCATTCTGCCTCGCACTCCCTCTCTTCCTCTCTTCCCATCCTTCTTCTAACCTCCCGTGTCTGTGCCAGGGCTCCCGCACGTGCCGGCCAATTACAGCCAGCTGCATTCACGAAAAGGTTGAAAAACCATGAGAAAGGAGAAAATGTGACCATGAGGATCCAGATGCGGAAGGCGAGGACGGTGTTGCCCACCCCGCCTCCAGCATGCGGCTAACCCACCAGCTCCCACTGGCCTCCAGGCCTCCGCTAGGTCGCTGCCAAAGCACGTTTTTCCGTTAAGCACCGGGGCTGTGATGCATGAGAGCTGACAGCTGAGCGAGGAGCCCTCAGAGCACAGCCAGATCAAAACCAGCTGAGGCCGTGCACACTAGCAGAGAAACCATAATTGCGTTTGCCCTCTTGTACACCACTAAACTCCCGCTGTTGACTTTTTTTTATTTTAACATCAGACAGGGGCTTGGGACACGAGGAGAGTGAGGTGGGATTAGTGGTTCCCATTTTAGATGTACAAATACCTGCTTAAGGGTGGGCTGGTTTATTGTTAGATGTGGCGCTTTAACATACTACAGTGCTTTTCTGTAAATGAGAAAAGTGTACTTTTCTACGTTTCTCCCCAGCCTGTGGGTGGACGTAAGCGATGGGTTTATGGCGGTTTAGAAACATCCGTACAGCGCGGCTGACATCTGTGTCCTCTTTATTTTTGGACAACTTGAAAAGACGTCATCGTAGGATGATAGATGAAGTGATAAAGTTGGAGAGAAGGCAAAATGAAAGCAGAGGAGTGCATTTCTGGGAAGCGCTTCGCAATCCGTATCTCACAGACAATTCACAGAAAGCATCGAGGCAGATGTTTGTAATCCAGAACGGCACTTAATGATTTTAATGCAAGAAACTTTTGTACCATCTCTGAGCAACAGAAAAATCGAGCAGAATCATTCTTGCTTGTTCTACCAAACTGAATTCGGTCAGTTCTCGCCCCCTTTTTGTATTTAGTGTGTTTTGGGTTCAGGCTGATAGAGAGGTTAAAAGCTTGTCGTGTAATGAAGGAGCAGCTCCACAATCTGTCATCATTAATCACCGGGGCTGTCAGGCTGCACCCAGGCCTCTGCCGGACCGACCAGGCAGACAACCCTCACCTCCAAGAACAACACCCAGAGACTTTTTATATACTACGGTGAAATATATCCCGTGCACTCTGGGTTTAATTTAGAGCGCTACATAAAAAGAGCCGCGGTAACCACCGAATTTTAACGTGATGGATGAATCCAGTGACTGACCGTGGGTGGGAAGAACGGACGGTCCTCCACCCCCACCCTCAACAGCTGCTGAGTTGTTGCTGAGCAGCACAATGTAAAACTGCCTTTAAGAAGATGTGAGGAAGTTAACTTGCTACTGCTTTCTGTGCATATTTCAGCGTTTTGTTCACAGCGCCAGTCGCATATTAGACATGCCATCAGCACGCCCTCTCATTTCTTATGAATTCTCCGGACAATGATGTGCTCTGTGCACACGGGGGCTGAGGCGGGCATCACACAGACGGTACGAGGGAGCTGGCTGGGTGAAGTTCCTTTAATGTCTGGTCTGTATGATTCAGATATTTGCGTTTTGGAGTTGATGCACATGCCTGAAAACAACTTGCACATTAAAGTAAATAGAAATGAGAGGGTTGGAACAAAAATATATTGGCATATTAGAGATGAAGGACTAGCTGCTGAATTACCTAATGTTTACCCATGTTTAAGTCAAGGTTTCAGACCTTATATAATAAAGAGGATTATACAGAAAGCAGCAGAACCAGAGTCAGGGTGGGCGGCCTCTGCCTCGACCGGTTGAGTGAGGGAATTGAAAAGAACGGCGTACAACAACCATTTGCTGTTTAAAATGTTAGTTAAATGCTGTAGTCCAATTTAAACCCTAATATTTAAATAGTATGATCCAATTTTAAACAGTTTAACTCCACAAACAAAGGAAAATGCCAAATCCTCCTTTTTCCAGCCTCGCCCATGTGCTTTTATTTACACATGAATTAATATGGTCAGTCAAACATACTTTAGTCACACACTGAAAGGAATTAGCTACACATTCAGTACAGTAAAGTCCTGGTTTCGTTGGCAACAACAGGTGGGATCTCAATCCAACTCTCCTGTATCTTAGGCCTTAATAAGTTAAGTGTGCCTGTTTTCTGGGACATATCTTGTAACGTGAGACCTCCGGAGTGGGCCAACAGGATCTAGTGCCCTCCTGCCGAACCCAGACGCCACATAACAACACCTCAGACCACTGAAACAGGAGCGCTTTCTCTCGTTACAGCGGAAACAGGCTGTTTTGACTCCTGTGGGTCCCTTGTTGAAGTTGTGAGTGACCGGCGTGGGTCATCTATACTCCGCCAAGGGTGTCACAGTGTCATGTTGCAAGGAAATAGCATATTACTGCTGTCAATCGCGTGGCAGGCTTAGTAACTCGAGTGAATGTCAGGTCTTCATCTGGAACGCCTACGTCTGTGTCCTGATGCTTATCAGGACCCTACAGTACGTATAAGTCACCTCCCGACAGGCTGGACATCTCCACATCGCAGCGTTTTTATAAAACATTTGAAAGCTTTAAATAAAGATGGTTTTGCTTTAAGGTGACAAAGCATTTAGTGCAGAACAGAGCAGAGCGAGCTGGATCCCTTCAGTCTGCTGTCGACACAGTGAAACAGCGGTGGAAGTAAAGCAAAGTCATCCATCATGTGATTCTTTCACAGTAAAAATAGCCGCTTGTACAACTACGCTCACCATTACAACAAGGCTGACATGTCTGCTGACAAAAGCACACATCTTCCTTTCACTGCCTCGCCTCCTTTTCCCTTTTATAGGCAGAGATCTGTCAGCTTGGATGACCGGTGAGGACAGTTTTTATGTTCTCAGAGAAAGCAAGCGCATTCAAAACTCCAAACGTGAGATGAATTTGTACAGTCTACAAAAGAAATGCGAGGAAAAAGAAAATTAGCATGAAGAGAGTCGCACTGAGCCGACGCTGTTTTTAATGAGGGAAAAGTCTAATTAAGGTGGAGGCCAGCAGTGGACTGACATACGTGACAAAAGAGAAAAGTTAATGCTCGTGTTGTGTAATACATACAGCTGTCCCATCATTTCTGCTTTTGTCTCATCTCTACATTGTTTTTGCAAAATGAGCATTAATATACAGAGATACAAAGATATAACGTGGCTGCTGGATGATTGTTACATCTGCTCTCATTAATATTCACAACTCCACAGTTTAAGTGCAGCCACTAGTGGGCGCTGTTGTCCACACGTACAGGGAGATGCAGCATTCGGGCTGATGGAAAACTGACTAGGTATGAAATGAAGACAGCAGAAAATACATCTTCAGTGTGATTTATTTAACAAAATATGAGCTCCCCTTGTTCCACTTTTACAAAAAATATCACATTTCAGTTTTATTGATTAGTTGTGAAAATAAAAAAAATCAGAAAGCTGAGGAGTTCAGAGAGAGAGATGTGATTTCAACATTCATTCTTGAAGAAGTGTTAAGACATAACATCTGTTATGGGGCTTCCCACACGTCTGCTCAGAGGACTGGAAAATGACAACGTGAAAGCCGGTGTCCTGGCATTAAATAAATACAACTTCTGAGAAACCAAAACAAATCCACACAAAGCGCGACGCTGTGTCAAGCTTACATGCATCTGTTGCAGGAGGAAAGCGACAGTGGCTCATGGCTGTAGCTTATTGCCATCCTTACCACATCCAGGAGCTACCACACAGCATCCAACCATCAGTTCGCCAAAAGTCATCCAAGGACAGTCATGACTGTAGCAAAAGTATCCGAGCTGTGCAGATATGCAAGAGCCACGCGTGTTCTATGACCTGTAGGAGCCAGATGAGAAACATCAAAGTTTATATATAATGTGTAAAGAAAGGGTGAAAATGCTCTCAAGTCAAAATCCAGGACTCCCATAGTTCCACACAAGTCTGGTCCTAAGGAGGAAGAGACGCGGCGTCCAGTTGAGGACTCATTTTAAAACTTTGACAGTTTAGGAAACACACCTTTTCGGCTTTCTTGGTGGAAAATTGGACGAAGCAATGTGAAGCTAAAGCTAGCAGGTAGTAGACCTAACTTGGCTAAGGACTAAAAAAACTTCTAGCCCGGCTCTGTCCAAAGGTTGGATCTCACTACAGATGGGTCCTAATTAGCAGAGTCAGGCTAGCAGGTTGCAGTGTTTGTGCTAAGCTAAGCTAAGTCTGCTGCTGGCTGTGGTTTTACAGGAGCAAGATGTGAGAACAGTCTTCTCGTGAATCAGCACACTTCCCAAACTGTCAAACGTTTTTTCCACAAATTTGTCCGATGGTGATGTATCACTGGTAGCCCAGTGCAGATGCTGATCCAAGTCTTTGACTGTAGAGCGCGTAATGAGGGTAGTACGGGCCTGTGGTCGGCAGAGAGTGCAGCGATATGGAGGAGGGCGCAGGGGGCAGATGGACCTTGTTGTAGGGGTGGTAGCGAGCTAAACCCAGGCTTGGGGGAGCCCTGAGGGAGAGGGAGCTGGGTATGGAGCCCGGGCTGCTCTGGTGTGGGAGATGAAGGTGGCAGGAGGCGGGTCCAGAGGAGGAAACGGAAAGCAGCTTACTGTCCATTCCCACAGGCAGAGCAGTGTGCGTGCGCAGGTGAGCCAGGAGCTCATCCGACGTGGCGAAGCGTTTGTCGCACGGCCCCCCTGCTGAGACCCAGTTACAGGCGTGAGGCAGGGGGTCGTTGGGGAGCATGAAGCCGTACGCGTAGAGGGGATGGGAGAGGGAGGAGGACGCGTTTGATGAAAGGGAGCTTTGGTGGAGGGAGTGGAGCGGGTGGGAGGGATACACCAATGGAAAGCTTGATTTAAGGCCGGAGGAAGGGTCGTGGATGCAGGAGTTGCAGTTGCTGCCACCAAGATGGGGTACGCTCGGGTAGCTTAGACAGTAGGGGTCCCTGCATAAACTCTGCATGAAGGAAGGAGGGGAGGCACCAGTGAGAGGGCTGGAGCTCGGGTGCTTCGCTGGAACTCCCATACTTCCAACACCAAGGCTCGACTTTGTCGGGTCCAACCCAGGAATATACTGGGACGGGTAACCGGCATAGGCCCCCACTACAGATCCATGGTAGCCCATATTAGAAGAGGGCAGGGGGAAAAGTTGTTGGCCCGTCTTATAAGGAGAAATGGGTGTGATGTTTGCAGGGCCCAGGTTGGGCTGAGCAGAGTCCGCTTTACCTCCCTCGTGGTTGGAGCCACCGTCAGAGCTGCCGTTACTGCAGTTTGTGCTGGCTCGGACGTGGCTCGAGTTGGCGAGGTGTGGACTGTCTGAGCTGGACTTGCTCACTTCGGTGTCTTTTTTGGGATGATGGTTATTGCTGCTGCTGGTGCTGGTGGGACTGCGCTGCTCATGCGCACTTTCCCCATTCGCAGTCTGGCAGTGTGACGTGAGCTGTCCACCAGGAGACTGGCTCTGTTTGTGAGGAGGCTGCTGCTGCTGAGCGTGTCCCGGAGGAGTGCCGCTGCTCGCCCTAGAGCTGGGTGACACAGCGTGGGGTGGGTAGGACTGCTGGCCATTGGCTGAAGTTCCATTAGTGCTGGGTACTCTGAACCCAACTTTATCGCTGCTGCTGGAGCTGCTGCTGGTTACTGTGTCTCTGCGACAGTCTCCGCCGACTTTGTTGTAGGGTTTGAAGCTGGATTTGTCCTCGAGGGAGGGGCGGTGCTCTCCAAGCTTTAGGCTGGAGACAGATGACCGACTGCTGGGCTCCTTGTCCCCTTGACTGCAGGAGGAGCTCAGCTTGGAGGAGGATGGAGGGTCTGGTTTACCAATCTGAGAGCAGGTCTGTGCCAGCAGGGCCAGTGGACTCTTCTTGGCATCAAGCTGCAACAAAATATTGATTCTGATTAGTTCTTTGTAGTGTATTACACCCAGAGACATTTAGTTTCTGATTATGTTAATTAGCCTGATGATGATTTCATCAATTAATCTGTAAAATGTCAGCAAACACAGTACTTCAAAACATCGGAGGACGCCTTCAAATAGGTATCACAGAGCTACACCAATTAAATTAAGCAATTAATTGTGTATTATAATGATCAATTGAGTTGGATTTTCCAGCAAATACAGTAACAGATTCTTTAACAAGAGGATTTTTTGGGCTAAACTAAACAAGATTAGATAATTCCAGCCGATTAAAACCTGAGAATCGGTGTTTAAATAATCGTTAATAGTTAAAAAAACCCAACGTAAAACCGAAAATCATGCACGAGTTAAATTAACGACTGGTTTAAATGTCATTTAAACATTTGATTAAGTTGCTTTTACACACAATATATATATATATATATATATAATTATGTAAATGAGCTTTTAATGGAGCGGTGTCACACACAGTAGGAACCAACTTTACCACACTACAATAAACTATGAAGGCAGGACATATAATAAATACCTCTATGCTCACTGGCGCGGGCGTCAACGGCTGCAAATATTCCGGGTGAAGCAAGTGTCCAGTGTGCGCCGTCAACATCTTGATGACTCTGATAGGAAGACGCCTTGCCTGTCGAAGTGGGTCCAAAGGGGTCAACAAAGAGACCACAGCACCGGGACGAGGGGGTTTACCGTGGGTCGCCTCGCTGAGCTCGATCCGCTTACTTACTGCTCCGGGAGGGAGATATTTCATTGGAGAGGGAGACGGCGCTGCGTGTCGGGACGTGCGTCACTTCGTGTTAGTCCAAAAAGATAATTATGGGGTGTTGTAATCCATGAATACGCCACTTATGTCCCACTGCACAGCTGAACGTCCCGGAATGTCCCGGAGGACGGAGAAGCCTCAGTCCCGGAGCCTCTTCATCCCCTGCTCCAGTTTTTGATGTCAGAGAAGTCCACTGTGCGATGCGCAGCGGCTAAAGCAGACACTGGCCTTTGTTTTACGTGCATGAGAAGTCAGAGTTTCGTTTCTACGTCCCCAGTGTCCCGCTGCGTGTCTCCGCTCCGGGTCTCAGCTGCGCACTGATCTGAGCAGAGGAACTTCAAAGTGAAGCGGCGGCTGCGCGTCCGCTGGGTGGCCGCGTCAGGAGCGCGCTGGGCGGGGAGGGCGCGCGTAAAGGCGGGGCCACGTCCTCCGTGTGCCAACACCCACCTTTTACTGTGACTCAGTGAGGGAATGCAGCACATTTACTGCATTATCCGTGTACTGTGCTGTTTTTTCAGGTATTTGTAGAACTCAAATATTTCCGAGTCGTTCACCAGGATGTAAAACATAAAAATGGTTATAAAAGCTATGAAGTTAGGAATAAAACTATCCAACATTACAACATATACATGGAGCTAATTATTTCAAGTACAAAGCTGCTGCGGGCACGTGTTTGGTCTTTAATAATAATTCATTATTATAGGGCGACTTCACAGGTTGAAAGGTTCATTCAGCTGGAAACGTCAGTTAAAAGCCAAAAGAAAACAGAACTAGACTATAGCTCTTCTAGACTTTCCTAACAATGTTGGACTGCATTGATACAATTCTGATTATTTATAAAAAGAAATCATTTACAGTTTTTGTTCTCTGTAGCCGAGGTACACTCGCTCTCTACGCCTCTGTGCTGGTAAACTTCAAATATGGTCTTTGGGAAACTAGGATTTTTGGGCCGGTTGTTGTAGTATCACAGTTTGGCCACTACAGCAAAACAGCTTCATAACCACGGGTAACATGTTACAAATCCATGTCACCCTTTAATCTGGTGTAAAAAAAAGCTTCTCATTATTTCACTGAATGTTTTAGCTGCAGAAAACAACATAAATCATGATGTTAAATCTCAAAGGTTATTCTACACGAAACCACACAGTCATGAGTATGCGGAAAGCTAGACTTTGCTCCAAATGTCAGATGGGATCATATATATAGTAATTTTAAGTCCATGAAATACAGATCTAAGGCTTGAGCATGAACTTTCACCAAACAGAGTTCACAGATGCTCTTAGTGTACTGGGATGCGGTGCATAAACCCCCTTATTAAAACTAAAAATGCTTTTTGTGAGTGTGATGATGCAAAGAACAGTCAGCGAGCGGTAGAACTAAGGCATATTGGCCACATGAGTCATTTTTCACTCTGTTGTCAACGAGCAGATGAGTACGTGGTAGGCACTAAAGTGGTTTTACTAGTCCAGATGCTTGTTTTTCATCGCCCTGTCACGGCTTAGGTTCTCCATCTGGGGGATTTCAGGTCCTCTGAGTCATAAGTCAGTCATACTCCAGAATATAGTTTTAAAGGTGCCAACTGGTCAACATCTGAACACATAGCTAAAAAACAAATCGGGTATGAGAGTCACTACAGCTCATCCCAAGGGAGCATAGTGGTGAATAACAATTATCCAGGCAAAATATTCAACAGCTAATGAGACATTTCATTCAAAACGGCAAATGTCAACCGTATGGTGGCATTTAAGGCAAAACCAGAGGACAAGGAAAAACATCCTGAATGTCTGATTTATCTGATAGATGTTGAGATGTTTCCGATGTTGAGATAAGTGAAAATTAAGTTTAAGATGGTAAATGAAGTGTCAAGGGTTAATTTTTTGATGATGAGTGTATGTTGCATGTCAACAATATTATTCTCTATCCGTGTCTCACACCTGGATTAGACCCAGTGTTTCATCTCAAACCAGGTTTTCCCTAACCCCTAACCCCCCAAAAAAATTGGTTCAGGAGTGGCACCAGCTCTCTGCTGGTCTAGAATAAAGAACCGTTTATGTCAGGAGCAAGGGGTGGCAAAACGGTGACCATCCATCCATCGTCCTACCCGGTTTTCCTGTAATGAGTTGTGGGGGCTCCTGAGCCGAGAATATTTTGTTGGCAGTGATTTGTGGTATGAAAACTGGATTGGATATTCCAGGAATGGTGTATGTGAAGTGGCGTGACCCGTTGTACTGAACGTGCAGGAAGCTCCTAATCGCAAAACAAACATGAAAGCAGATACAAGCAACGGAAAGATGAACGGGTCAGGTCGCATATTTCTTTTATACTTCACACTCAACTCTGAAACCGTAGTCTCAGGTTTTGAGATTTCAAGGACCTTTCTGAGGAATTTGTTTGTTTTTCCGATGACAAAACGCTAAATGAGAGACTGCAGTCAGAGAAGCTACGACACTGACGGCCCCACATCGTGTCAAGATGAATCACCGTCAAGACAATAGAGAAACTATTCACATGCTGCCGTCTTTGAAATTGATTTTCTGTAAAATGCTACTTTGAAAATTTAGCGACATCCACTCTCATTTGTATCTTAAAAAGATCAGGTATGCTTTTAATTTTGACCTGTGGATGGCCAGATCATTTGTCTCCAGGCTTTTACTCTGCATAACTGAAATCAATAGGGTACACCGCACACGTCACACTAGAGTCTATTTTCTTTTATTAATTTAGGCCATTTCTACCAGTGAAGAAAAATATGATAAAGACAGATTGCTTCTATATTAATGGTTCTATAAATCTGGAATGTTAATAACTTTATTGCATTACCGCCTTCTGACTGACTTTGCAATGAGCTAATTTTGTTAACCTAATTATGCAATGAATTGGTTAAAGTTCTTAAGAATTATGGCTGACAAGAACTATTATCAGCATCCTAAAATAGTCTGAGACTGAGGGGCTTTGGTTCTCTGAATCCTCTGCAGCCACAATTGAGTGCGAAATCATTCCTAATCCCTCATAACCTGTGGGCAAAAAGCTGCATAATGTGAATTAGCTGATGGATATTTGTCCTCTTTAATCTTCATAGGACACGGCTCACATATACAGAGAAAGGGTGATAAATTTACACTTGCATAAAAAGCTCTGTTTGCCTAAAATGTGTAGTTTATTTTAAAAAATCCTCTTTCATTGTGCGTCTATGCGTCTTGTTAATGATCTAAAATTAGCATTACGTCATTGTTTTGGAAAAAAAACCATTTGGTTAAAATAACCTGTTGCTTTAACCCTAATGGCCTAAACGGCATAACAGCCCCTCAGAGCCATCCATCAGTGTCTTATTTGTGATAAGAAGCAGAGAGTGGGAGCTCCACCTCATCAAGAAACAAGGTCACAATCTGCACCACAGAAGAGGAGACAGCACTTTGGCTCTGGGGGGAAAAAGAGAAACAGCAGGAACACTGGATCAGGTTATCAAGTGTCAGTACCATATGGTTGAATTAATAATTTAAAAATGCATTCAATTTATCAATATACTGTAGCTGCTACAAATTACAGGGAAGATTTCCAGTGCTTCTCTGGCAAATGTCTAAAATCAATGCATATTAATCTGTATCTAAAAGCCGTAGTATCTATGTTAAATCCTGCAAAAGTGGAAAGTATTTTTTTGGCATTTGAGCTTTTATAAGATAATTTGACAGAGTCAGAGACAAACAGGAAACACAAGGAGAGCGAGGCTGTGCCATGCAGCAAAGGTCCTCAAGCTGACTCGATAAAGCGTATGTAATCTACGCACCACCAAATCTACACACACGCTTTAACTCCCCCACTGTCTTCTATGAAGAAAACAATAAAATCATATACTCTAAAGAGAAAAAACATCTGATTTCGGTTTTGTCATTTCAAAATATTGGACACAAAGTTTGTGATCAGCACGTGCAGACGTCCACATATGGTCCATGCACACCTTCATGTGACGCAATGAGCAGGCGAAGAGGTGGATATAATTTAGCACACTGCTATTTATATCAGAGAACAATTTTATTTCTAAAAATGGTGTGAAATGTGAAACAGAAGAGAGTCAGAGTAGGTCAAACACTGACAACAAGGGCACAATAAACAAAAGGGCTCTTCTCTTTAACTCATGACCCGCCTTGAACTTGGTCATTAGGAAGCAGTGGCACAGTTTCTACGAGCGTTTACCGTTTCCTGCTGTTGCTTAATTTGAGACGGGTTTCCTCTTGTTGCCTTGTCCTAAAAATGAAATCAAAGCGGCTGCACATAACAAAACAATGGAACCAAATGTTGTAATGACTCCCAGTACGCCGGCTTTTTGTACTGTGATAAAAGGGAACAAGTGATTAATAGTGTATTCATTTTTCTCTTTGATGCCACACTTAACAAGCCTGTGCGAAAATAAGAAGAGGTAGTCATCAATGGAAGTCTAATCAGCAGATGTGTCCTCATTGTGCCTTTTTTCAGAACGAGCTTAAACGTGTTCAACGTTCCTCAGGAGGCGGCTTCCTTGTGAAGAAGCCAGTCGACTCCTGTTACACTTGTGGAGCTTTTACATTCCGGCGTGATGCACATTGTGTTTATTAGGAAGACCTTGGAGGATTGTCTCTCAAAATCTGTAGCAATTTTAAAAACAATGGGCCTTCAATTCGACTTTCCTGACGAAAGAATTAAAAACACTCCTCAGCACATCGCTACCGTCAGCTTTAGGACAATGACATGTCCGTCTGTCCACTTTAACCTTCTATGTTCGGTGATGCCGTCCGTCTACCTGTCCAAGTTTTCAAACAGTAGACGCCTTTTCCACGCTTTCATACGCGCCGACACGAGCACAGTCTCACAGCTACACGCACATTCGCAGTAGCACGGATGCATTTTGCATGTCCTGTGGGTGGAACGATCCGGAGAGATCAGGCTGCCAGAGGACGCCAGCTTTGCAATCAGATTGTACTGTGCTGTTCAGTGAAATTTCATCTGACATCAAAGATGTTTTTTCACACCCCTCTAGACTTGGCTTTTTGTTGAGGATCTTATTCCAAAAACTCCGGGCTGCCTGCTGGCAACTGTGTACTCTCCAATAACAAGATTGGGGCATCAGAGAGGGACTCTTTTAACTGCTTTTGAGGCGATGCATGCAGTCTTGTTGTAATGCAGGTTTTTGTTGAATTAAATGTTAATCCTACCTTCTGAATATTGCTTAAATAAAGCTTATCTTGCAACATGCGTGTGTGGTTGGCCAAAACACACTGTTGTCCCATAATGATGTTTCCCACATTTTCAAATACTGACATTTCTTAGTCGTGTGGCATCGAATACCAACACTCAACGTGTAACATCTGATGACCAAAGAGCGCTATATTCATTATTTTGGTTAAAGATGCGATTGATGTCCCCAAGAAAGTCGTAGACAGACAGAAAGGAAAAGCTTTCGATGAGAATCAATATGACAAAAGACGCAATCTTAGTTTGAAGGACAGAATTTATGACTATTTGCTTCCTGTTGAAATGATGTGTACACGTCTGAAGTGCGTGTACGTTATGGATTGTCTGCTGTCAAAAAAGCAGGAGACATGTGATTAACAGCTGTAGTTACTTTACATTACTGTCAGCAAAGTCAGGTAACATTTAAAGATTAAAGATCTTTAGCATCTTAAAAAGGTTTTATTCAAAGCAACTGGACTTGTTTGGTTTCTTGACGACGTTTCACCCTCCCATTCGGGAAACGTCGTCAAGAAACCAAAGTTGCTTTGGATAAAACCTTTTTGAGATGACTATGACCTGGATGACTGAGAACCTTATATATTTAGCATCATGTATGAGAAGTATGAAACATCTGGTTTACGTTGGGCACAAGTGCACGGAGCTAGCCAGGTTTAGCTAACTAAGCTAATGGATGGTTGCTGCCCAGATGAATAAAATGTTTTTGCCTTCTTTCCTTTACTTTGCTTGGCAGACGCTTTTATCCAAAGCGAGTTACAAGGAGCTAGCGCTGAGTGTCTGGCTCAGGGAAACACCTGGCAGAAGATGGATTAGGAGTCAGACATGGTTCGAACCCACAACCTTCTGCATCCCAGTCTGACGCTTAACCTATTGAGCTACCAGGCCGCCTTACTCTGCCTTATATCGACTCCATTCTTTCAAAATAATTATTATCCAAACTGAATGACATATTTACTGCTGCCGTCACTGTAAAAAATACGAATCATGCGGCGCCTAGAACACATCCATTAAACGCGTACAAAATGACTTTAGTGCCCATTTTTTTCTGTGGAGAAAAAGGACTTTTCACTCTAGGTATTTCAGACGTCTCGTGGACAGATTGTTGACTGATCCAATGAAATCGATTTAGACTGCACAGCCCCGCAGGCACTAAACAAACCTTTCCATTGCTCCCTGTAGCCTTCACGCTGCACAGTAGCTAACTAATCATTTACCATTGATTTCCCTCCCGTTTGAAACACTTCAACAGGTAAAAGTAGACGGCGAGGCGTATCACAATTTGCCAGGGCTTATAACGCTGATTTGTCCTCACGCAAAAGAGTTTATGAAAGGATAATAATAGCAACTGAGAAGAGACAGGAGATTTATAGGCCTTTAAGATCTAGCTTTGCAATATGGTTTCGCTCATGGGTTGCGTCTATTGATAATACTGCAATAGAGCTACATTTGGAATTAAAGGAAATTATCATTTTGTGACTGTCCCAGTTCATCATGAAAGGGAAGTGAGCCTTTAATAAGCTGTGCTACCAAACAAAGGTAAAAATATAGGTAAACAAATGCAGGACTAAAGCTGTAAATCAAGAATAATGTTAGGCTGCAATAAGAGCCACGCCGCCTTCATTTTACTACTACCATAATGGAAAAGCACGATCCATGAACTATTCTTAAGGCTTAAATCTGTATCTCGTGTGGGATGTAAAGATCTTCCATAAAATTAACCTGCAAAGCATTTATTTACCCAATACTTTATAGTAGAAACATGCTTCAAACCCCTAAATCTGTGATTTATATGCCTGCGGTAATGATGAGAGAGACAGCGACACGGAGGTCAGTTGCTATCACACTGGATCCCATTAATCCTGAAGCTGTCTATAAAATCAAAGAAACAGCTGTAAGAGAGCACTGAACCAAGATCTATGTCCCCCATCGATTCACCCTGTTCAATAAGTCACTTTGATAGGAAACACCGTGGGTTGTTTAAACAGAGCAGCAGTGGGAGGAAAAATGAAAGAACGCGAGAGGAAGCACTGAAGGAGACTCTCTGCTCCCTGCATGCTCCCTGCTTTGATGGCTTTATTTACTTAACCCTCAGCACAACCCTCATTCATAAACGTCAGGAATGAATCCACGCACCATTTAGGAATCCGAATGTGAGCTACACCAAACATAGGCTGTGTTCCTGCGTGCATACAGCCACATAATCACCGGTCAGCAACAACGGCTTCAAACCCAAACACGCCATTACAGAAGGAGAAATGCGTTTCAGCGTTAGTCCCACATCTGTCATCACTCGGCACACACCACACGCCTACTCTGCTTTCCCTGAAGACATGCCAGCAAAGCAGACAAAGTCTGTCATAACACTTGACTTGTGGTTTAACAGACTATGGCAACATTGGAAGGTGGTAAATGAGATTGCCTTCTTTATTTGTATTTCTGTCTTCACAAATAAATCAAACCCAGAGCATGCATGTTGCACGGTACCCCTAAATAAAACGAAACTGCCCTGCAGTTACTCTGCGTTTTCCGATGGGACAACCCTTTTTGTTTCAGAATCTGATGGACGTGAACTATGTCCCAAAGGCAAAAGGTGTCCGGTTTCAGGCTTCGTGACAGTTAAAGGAAGTTTAGCGGGATGAAGGTTTCCACATTGTTCCTGTCAGTCAAAGAGAGGACAGAGAACGCACTGTTGTCAAACCGCTGTCAGGCTTTGATGTTGTAATAGACAGGAGAGCTCACTTTAAAGGCCATAATTGTGTAAGTAAATCAACGCCCATCAGTCACGTCCCTTCAAACAAATTATCATCCCCCCCTCAGCAGTCTAATTTATTTTATGCCTCCGATTTGACTGCAGAGATCAAGAGTAAAGATGCAGTTTGTGTTTCTGCTTGGCTTCATCAGAGCACGGAGAGGATGACGAGTTATTTAAAATTAAGGCTGTATTTCATCTTCCTGTTGAGCCTGGTGATTATTTCTACGCGTTGTATTGCTAACTCTGTTGCCATGTCACGTGTTGCCATGTCACCCGCAGAGCTGAAATGTAAAGAACCGTGAAATATTCCGCCGATCACCCACCACACCTCCCTTTTTTTTGTTTGTGATGACAAAGTGGTCTACTTAGAAGGTTCGATTGAAATGTCCTGGATCTAATTTATCTCTCCGGGATGAATACATGAATGTGAAGTAGTGCCATATTTCACATACACACACGCACCCTCGGATGGAATATTATTACCACTGCCCCAGAAAGTTGCACGGGGAACCGTTTTTCACCTGAACAAGCATTATGGTGTCATGTTGAACATTACTCACCATGTGCAGAGCAGCCTGACATGCTGTGAAATATTTTCTGCACTGACCTCAGATTTCTGCTGAAGTAGGACAGTTTCCCCTCCAGCTCCAAACGTACCACGAACTTTAGAGGGTGAGATAATGTCGTGATTTTCCAGAGAATCATAAATACAGATTACTCGCGATGCCTTTGAAGTGTGGATTATTCTTTTTTCCACTGTTCACCTCCTGCTATTTCACTCCCACTCGCTCTCTGTTACTCACATCTGCATTGGATGTTGAGTTACACTTGTGTTGAGCCCATTTTACAATGCACACCGTGCAGTCGAATGCAGTCCAACACGGCAGCTCTGCTATGAATTCTACTTTTACAAGGTTACAGTTTCTCAGTTCTCGTTGAAACTGTCTGAAAAGTGATAATTCTGGTATGTTTATTTGTTGAGGTCATAGAGTGGTGGAGCCATAACGGTGTTTAAGTTTCATTCATGTAAATAGAATGGTAAAAAGCAATTGTGTCACTCTGGCATTGACCTTGTAATCAGAGACACGTCTAGAAAAAATATTCAATACAGTCTAATATTAACAAACACAATCAAAGGGAGGGGTCAAGTCCAACTCCTCAACCAAGACAGTATGTAGGAGTTGGGGTCATTTGGCGTTTGTATCTAAATCTGTTGGCTGTTAGTTGTGAATGCAGGGTTGTGCTGCAGGAGGCTGTTTTTATGGATTCAGTCAGCAAAAACCGTCTCTACTGATATCTACAAAAGGCACAACGCTTCAGGCAAATACCAATTCTAGCAAAAATCTAGGAGTTTAAATGAATCATTTGTATCAGTTAATCCATCCATTATCTGCAGCCAATCCAGAGTCCAGCTGGCATAAATTAATTACCACTAGGATTATTGGTATATACTCCTGGGAAGTAAGAGCCATATCTCCAATGGTTTTCAATTATGCTTTAATAACTCGGCCCATTTGGTTGTGAATTGAATATGAAATTGCACTTTTATTGAAGCCTCTTCAGAAACCTGCAAGATTTTCTCTTACAAAAAGTGTAACATGCGCTGATCAAATGATATTAAAATCACTCATTAAAATGGACCATGTCAGAGGAATTACGTTGTGTTGTTCTTAAACAAATGTAGCACGCAGCGGGAGATTGTATAAGTCAGACGCCTTCTCACATGGGGAGAAACTTGTCCAGGTAATATCTGGCTCACCCGAGTAATGTCAAGATATGTTCAGGGTATCCCTGCATGTCTGAAGGTAGCTATAGTTTTCATGGAGGGTCAGCAGAAAGAAATATGACTGTATGTCTCATTATTCTCTGATTTCCACTTTCGTCGCTGGTGTTGTGTTCAATCCTGCTCCCGCTGATATGATGAGCTGAGCTAGCTGTGTCTAGCTAGTGACCGCTAGCTCACTAGCTGCTCTGCAGTTGGAAAAGTCCTCACAGAGCTGCAAGAATCACTGGCTGGAAATAAAAAGCGAGGTTTTTTCTACCATCTATGTGAAATGATGCCTCCACTGATTCAACTGGAAACCATGTCACTAGAGCTAATTTTATTAGCTAGCTGTTTAAAATTACTAGTCACAGTTGCCATTTGAGCTGGAAAAAAAAAAACATTCTGGTTGCTGGCTAGAAATGCAGAGTCTGCAAAGACGTTCGCTTTTAGGTGTTCATTTGTGGTTTTTAATTACTTCCTGCCAACATGGTGCTGTAAATTACCCACATCCAGCCGGCATAGGTTTTCAGTGTCTCGTGTATATGTGTGATATATGTGTGTGTGTGTGTGTGTGTGTGTGTGTGTGTGTGTGTGGTGTTGGCGAGATGTTACAGGGGAATGTTATGAGAAGAAAGCGACGATGTGCACTTTCCTCCACTGTCGTTTATGATAAATGGCTTTCAGAGCAAGACTGAGCGTATATTATATCACCTGTAAGGTGTACTCACTGCTGAGAGCATAACTCCTCTTTTTTTTGCACCGAAACAAACTGAAGTATGGCAGTGTATATTTCTCCACTCGACACATTTACGAGGCCTCCCTGTTGTATAAACTCTGTGATTGGTATTTCAAAGCACCTTGTCAAACCGAGTACTGAGCACTGCCAGCTGCCTCAGCTAGCTCAGCAAACACTGGGAGCGTTTCAGGCAGAGAAAGTAAGACTGGGAGAGTTATTGCCTTTGCAATAGTTGAGTGCCTATTAAAAAAAACTCTCTCTGGTGACTGTAAATTTATTGTGTTTGTGCACACTGCTGTTAAAATCAAAACCATGGCCTGGCCCGGGCAGTTCATTCCACTGAACCAGTTGGGAAAAATGTGTGTGCCTTATTAAGGGAAATCCCCGATTGTTGTGAAACAGTGGCCCAACAGGCAAATCCTTTCATAAATTTTTATATAAAGAGGCTTTTTTTATGTATTAATACAGATGGATTAGATCAGTAATTTTTTTTAAATGTCAAAACTGAGGCCATGAGTAGATTTTTACACTGCAGCTCATTGTATTTCTATATATCTATTTGGACTCTATAACTCAACTTGAACTCTTTTTAACTTCCCACTCTACTACACATCAGAGAGATTTTTTACAGCTTTATTTTGTATTTTAAAAACAAATTTAAATGCACAATACGCAAAAAAAGTGGTTTCCTTTTTAAATTACAATTAAAATAATTCTGGAGTTCTTTTACAGTAGAAAACATTTTTCACTTAAAGGATCCGGGGGCAGATTTCAGCATTAACCATCACATCCTGCAAGTATCTATACTATTTTTAAGCTCTATTTCTTCATGTATAATTCATTATTCTTACATTTATAAAAAACTGTAACTAAACATGACACCTGTGATCCTCCGTATTGCACCACTCATGGTGACTTAAATGTGAAAATGTACTGTATCACTTTCCCTCTTTTTAGTTGTTCTACTAGTCAGACCTGAGCTCAATGTCTTTTGTTGTTGTAATTGTTTATTACCTTTATTATTTGATGTTATAATTTAGGAAAATTAATTATGTCATGTAGTAAATCAGAACAGGACATTAAAGTCAGCCAAGCAGATCATATAAATGCTTACAATTGTCAAATTAAGTTTTTAAATTAGGCTGCCATCCAGAGCACACAGAGGAATATTATTTTGACACACTGTCACCCTCTGGGGGAACATGGACCCTTTTGATGTGTGAACTGCCAAGGCTTGCATCGGCTGGCAGATTTTATCAGCAAACAAGATAGGCAAGCAGAGCGCAGACTAAATAAAAGGGGGGTGAATGATAAAAATGTCAGGGATTATCTTCACTTTGTGGGGTGCCGTGATGTGGTATCAAAACGGATTTGGTGGAAATGATTTGGCAGGAAAAGAGGCGACGACGCCGGGAGGGGGAAGATACAGGTTGTGCCATGTGTGCTCGCATGAGTGTCCTATTTGACTATTCAAATGGTGCATTTGCTGACATTCTCTGTCCTGACAATAATCTAATTATTGAGCCCTAAAACAAAACCTAAGCACTTGCCTCCTAATATACCAAACAAGCGCCGGTGGTTGTGTTTATGTGATATTTGACTATAATTAAAATGAGATGCGGATAAATCAAAGGCATTTTTCTGTTGATCCCTTTAACAGAAGCACCATTTGTTCCAGGAAGCTCCATCCAGGGATGTAGTCTTTTATGTCCCTACCAGCACCAGTGGTGCAGCCATTTTTCTGTCACAGTCACAAATGAGGGTGTTGCCTCCGGCACGTCAATCCACGTGGAGAGCACTGGGAAGGTATTAGGGAGCCGTTACTTCCAGCACTGGCGCTTTTAACTGGCAGTTTTAACATTCCCAGTTTGCCACCAGTTCCAGGAAATGACTTTCAGTCAGGTTAGAGCAACAGCAAAACAAATACGAGGAACTACGTTTACAGTTTGACTGACGCCAGTCAGAACCCGTGAGTTGATGCTGTTTTCATCTGTGTGAATCACAGCGAAGAGCGCAACGCATTAAAGGGATTATGTGATTATTGTTTTGCTCCTTCTGTATATCTGTGTGTGTGTGTGTGTGTGTGTGTCGCCGGAGCAGTGTCATTCCTCCTGCCGCTTCACAAATTGACCCCGCCCCCCTCTATCCGTCCATCATGCTGTCAGAAAGTCTGGCAGGAAGGATTAGACCTGTAGATGCTGAGATTTCTGCACATTTGTTTGAACACAGCTGCAGTAAGACAGACTTTACCCATGGCCCACTTTTTTTTCTCTCTCTCTCGACACAAGGCCTGAGGCGGATGGGCGGGTTTCAGATAATGTGTGCCTGTGTGTCACTCCAACCTCGTCGTCTCCGCTCGACTGAATCCTGGCTGCCTGTAGATTATCGCTGTCATCACCTGAGTGGAATACAAGTCAGTCTCATTCTGTCATGTTTGCTGTTTTGATCTTTGAAGTATGAGGCGCACACACACACACACACAGGGGCATCAGCTGAGCTGGAGCGGGTAAAGACTCGAGCCTCGTCTTTAAAGGAAAGTGGAAGCTGCGATACGAAGTGGAATTTGCAGGAGTGCATCCGTTTGTTTGTTATTCTGCTTGTCAGAGGTGGTTCGCGCTCTTCCTCTTGCTCAACCCTTAATCCTCAGGGAAAAGACAAACATGAAACAAGTCCAGACAACAGGGTTAACAAGTGAGAATAAAGCAATGAAAGCTATTGTTTAAAAGTGGAAGTACATCTTCACCTTTGGCGTGTTGAAAAGAGGATAACATATGGTGAGGCACACCTTCTGCTCACAGATGTGGAACAAAGCACAGCTTTTATTAACGGAGGCACCTGGAAAACATTTCTCTTCTGCTACGTCGCTTCAGTTTTTCAGCCACATCACTTGAAAATGGGCGACATCGACGAATGGAACAAGAGGCGACGACAGAAACGGCACTAAATAGATACGGGGGGATGTGGAACACACTGTCTAATCGTGCCGTCGCTGATCTTTATGGTGTCTGGAAGGCAGCAAAAACAAGTCGCGAACACATCTGTGAGTTGATGTGGTGGTGCTTATTAGCACATGCAGCCGGTTTGGAACATCATTAGTCATCGCGTGAATCCACCTGGCAAATCTCCAGGTCCAGCATTCATTTATCTTTAAGCACCGGTTCTGGTCTTTTACCAAATCCAGAGGGAGATATCTGACTCCATTATCGCTGCATGCTCCAGTATGATCAGCTGACAGGTGCTGACTATGTCTGTCTGCTATGTGGTGCTGAGCTGAGGAGGAAGAATGAACCCAAACGTGAACATTTGTGCACTGGACACGTTACGCATGAGCATGTTCAACAGCATATTCTAATCACTAATGTCTTTGGCCACCATTAGACGTGTGGTTTGGTCTCAGACTTTTCCTCTTGGACTCGGCCCGCCCCAGTGCCCCTCCATGCTACCCTGCTGTCCGGGCAGCGCTTCAGTAAACAAAGCTCAGGGAGCAAAATGCTTTTGAATTGGTGCGTCCCGCTGGCAGGATCTGAGCAGGCTGTTTATAGAGGGGCTTGTCAGCTGTTAGCGCTGGGATGTTGCAGCATGTGGAAACAGTGGGGAGAATCGGCCTTTGATGCCTCCCCCGCTTGGTTCTCCCTCTTTGCTCCTCTGTTTTTTCTTTGATGGAGTTCTGTGAACTGTTCGTCAGCAGCTGGAGGCCGACACATTAACACCCATGCACAGGGGAAAAGAGATGAACACACACATGCTGCACAGTCCTAAACCAGCCACACACGTTTTTCTTTTTGCCTGAAGTGGACAATGTGAGATGAGTTAGGGCCTGGCCACACCTGAAAGTGGCAAAGTGCACCGTTGTGACAGGGAGAACTCGTGCCATTAGTTGATGCTGGAGAGGATTTATGGTCTGATGGTTTGTAAAGGCAGAGACAACATCAAAAATCAGCAGCGGCAAAGGGCAACTTTTGTGTGGACTAAAGAGTGGGGCACAAACAACGAGCAGCAAGCACGCCATGTGTCTGTGGGAAAAAATATAAAGGAACCAATGAAATCTAATGTGTGTGTGTGTGTGTGTGTGTGTGTGTGTGTGTGTGTGTGTGTGTGTGTGTGAGTGTGTGTGTGTGTGTGTGAGA
>JAUMHF010000004.1:2244215-2256648 GCA_032359275.1 Microctenopoma steveboyesi | reverse complement strand
TGTGTGTGTGTGTGTGTGTGTGTGTGTGTGTGTGTGTGTGTGTGTGTGAGCGTGTGTGTGTGTGTGTGTGAGCGTGCCCACAACAAATGTTTTTTCCCCAACTCATATTAAAATGGCACAATGAAAAACACTTGACAACCTATATAATTGTATATGAAACAATTTGGAAAAGTATTTACTAACCCACAAACAGAACACTGTCGAGTAGACGTCTATTAGGTAACACTAAGCCGACCTCCGCGTTCAGCGTAACAGACACGGACGGAAAGCGTTGTAAGCACACAGGGAACCAGGAAAAACAAGTAGCAGTACGAAACCTCCCGTTATTCTCACCTGTAGTGCTGAGCTGAAGATAAAAGGCCCTAAAGTGCTGCAGACCTGGACAGACGTGAGCTGCAGCAACCATTAGACAAAGTGTGCTGCAGCCTAATAATAATAGTCCTCGGTAGCAAAATGCTGACAACCTTAACTGCTACAGAAAAATGTGACGGCTGTCTGAGCTGAGTAACTTTGCCTCATCAACGCCCCCCCCACCCATTATCTGAGCCGCTCAAAGTATGGAACATGGAAGGAAATTTGCCAGAAAAGGAAAATTATGCCACAAATGGTGACGAGAGACATTAAAAATGTCAAACTCTGCTGTGTGTGACGAGGGAGACGAAGGACGTCCGCAGGCCGAGGTCAATACTGTTCCGTCAACAGCGTTGTTGGGTTAATTTGATATATTACAGCAAGCTGCCAGGACTTGGGCTAAGAGAGTTTCTGCAAGAATATTACTGCATGGCAACAACCAACAGCACAAGTACCCGTGCGGGTTTTATTACACTCCCAGCCTGGAACAACTTCAAACTGTGTTTTTCTTTAAGCATTTCACGGAGGACGGGCTTCACAACCTTCCCCAGTAGCGCTTTTAGCTACCTTAGCATTTTAGTTAGCTTAACGCTGGTACTGTTCAGAGTCTGTGCTCCAGCTGGGCGCGCTCAGGACCCCACCGGAAGACTTCCACGAGCTGGCCAACCAGAACGGAGGGGGGTGGAGACTCACATAAGCCATTTTCATTCTGGCTGGAGAAGGTAAAAAAAGGTAAATAAAGACATTTCCCAACATGGATTTGCACTTTGAAGTTTCACAGCGCTTCATACTGCGTCTCGAGGTGGAATCATCAAAAAGCCCGATTGCCATGACTCATCTTCCAGATATCCTGGATGGACGGTGACGTTTCCAGTTGCAGCTGAACAACATTTTTTGGTGTGTTTTCTAACTTTTCACACAGTTGTTAATCAGTCCTATGTGGATTTACTCTGACTGCAGAGAATGAAGAAATACAACAATGGATCATGACACTGATGTTCTTATTTAAGGATATTGGAGGGAAATCACTTGCACACGTACATAAATAATAAAAATTATCTAATAGATAGAGTTTCAAAGTAAAAAAAAACTGATAAATAACTTACTGAAAGTCTGCATTTCTGGGTAATAATAAATAATGAGCTTCAGGTAACACTGCTTTGTCACATGGATTTATGGCACTTTGGAAATGAACTTTTCACCCACGGAGAAATGCAGCGAAGCTCAGCTGCACCTCCGAGCAGCTGTCCCATCTGGCAGCAGGACACAAAGCCAGAGAACCGACGTCTGAAACGACTTAGATCTGAACACGTCCGACTTTCATGATGGTCCAAAGACACAAATGTAAACCAGTGAGAAATATGGTAGTTGAGTAATAAGTCCTGCTGACTGCTCAGAACAATGTCATGCATGTTTCACTTGTTGAGCGTGATTAATGCTAAGAATTAACCGTATTTACTTAGAGACTTGAGTTTCCCCTTTTTACAGTACTACATATGTATTTGTATTACTGCACATTATTGTGATATAATATATATATTAAGCATAGACACAGAAGGACCACAAAGAGAAACAACAACCATGAGAGAAAACAACAACAAAGGCAAAGAAGATCAAAACAACTATAGAGACACGAAATGACCCCAGACAGATCAAAAACAAGTGCAGAGAGAAAGAATACCTGCAGCCGACACAACGCGTGACGACTACAGCGACAGGAACAAACGGACAATAAACTGATTTTTTCTTTTTTACTTAGACGTTCAATAAATACATTCGCGTACAGTCCCATCACTGACAATGATCTCATCCGTCAACGCAACAAGTGCGCTGGTGGGGAGAGAAATCTTCAGCTTCAGCGCTCATAAAACCAACCGAATCAGACAGTGCAGAGGAAGATGAGACGACGGGAGGGAGCTGGCTAAATCATTAGGACAGCACTGTACCAGGCGAACCCCTTGAAGCTTTGTGTGATGAGAGCACAGCTTAACACCTGACAGAGAGAGAGACAGATGATTTACTCCAGATTATGGAACAGCAGACCCATTGTTCTCTCATCTTTCTCCCTCTTTTCTCTCACCCCATTTATCCCCCTCAGTGTATCATTGATGCCATTCATGCCCCTGAAATGCTACGCTGTTGTGATTATCATCTCCTCCGTCCTTTTGTTTCTCCACCCGCTTTTTTTTCCTCCCGCTAACCCCAAGCGTTCCCGGGGCACTGGAGGCTCTCCTCTTAAGTTCTTCTTTCCGCTCAGATTAAGTGTGACAGATTGGCAAAAGGAGCACATGACAGGAGTTCAGATGGCAGACAAGAATAAGATCAGACATGTGATGCGATATTAAGAGGTCACAAGAGCTGACGCGCGCACACACACTCACACACAGACCTCGCTTTCCACACACTGATTTCAACCATATGATCCACAGCCACATTATCAAAGCACACACCCTCCCATACATGCTGTCACGGAGATCTTATCTCTGTTTTATCACAACAGAAAGGGAGCAAGAGAGTGCACGAACCGTCAGCGGCGAGGGGCTGAAATCCAAAGTGAAGGGCTGACGTTTGCTATAACAGCCATAATTTGATTAGACTTGGGTGACATTCTTTCACACAACTCAGACGGGAGAGCAGCATCTGCTACTGCCAAACGCATTAACTTCTGTGAACTCAGAAGACAGGAAGAGTGAAGTATTGTTTGAATTTACTCCCTTTCCATTTGGTCAAACAACAGGCATTTTAATGGCTTCAAGACACTCGTGACAGCTCTGCAAAAGATTTATAATGCTTAAGAATTGTGAACACATGTAGCTGAAGCGGGACAGATCATATCACCGGGAGGAGATAGATGGGCAACGAGAAGCTCTAATAATCGATATATAGGGAGGTTTCTGCATGCTGAGATAACAACGAAACACCAGCTTTAATGTTTGATGAACTGCCGCTCTTGTTTCCTATTTTGCCGTCTTTAAATAGATGAAAATGCAAACAGAGGACAGTGGAGGCTGAAGGACGGGGAGGAAAAATGGCCCCGGCAGGAGGGTCCAGCAGGAAATTCAATAAAACCTCTTCAAAAACCTGGCCCTGACGTTGAAAAATAGTGAAATTATAAAATACAGCAGGGTAACGAAAGAGAGGAGTTATTGTATTTGGCACAGAAACGGGAAGAGAGAGCCCAGGGCCGCCACGTCAAATGAGGCGTCACTGACGGAGGGAGTTAAGCCTTGTGGTGATTAAATATAGCCCTCAAGCCTACTGCTGGCTGCCAGGCAGGCAGACAGCAGACATGTTTGTGCACAGGCAGCAAAATGAACAAAGAGTCAGGGAGGGAAAGCCTCATCGGAGACTTTTCAGCAGAGGTGATATCGAGACGGAGATAGAGGGAAAAACGATTCAGTTGTGTGTGTGAAGTTAAAAAGAAGTTCATAGAGAAAACAGACCCGAGGGGGGATTTCTCAGACTGCAAGAGTCACCTACGTCACTTCAAGGTAATCAGTGCCTCTGCTGAGATTAATCATAAAATAACATCACAGGGTGATTTAGGTGAAAAGGAAGTGGAATGTGATTTCTTTTAATGTAAATGTAACCTGACAGTCCCGTTTCCTAAAGTCATTCAGAGAATCTTGACTATGACCAGGACTAAGTGTCTTTTACACTGAAGCCATTTTTTTCTCCATTGTCCAATTCAGACCTTCTGTACCGAGACACAATATAGTGTTGGTCAACATGCTGCTGTCAAACTGCTCCAGCAAACTAAAATAACGAAGTAAACCGAGCAGGTGTGCTGCCTCTAAAAGCTAACCTCACATTAACCATAAACTATGAAGATTTTCCATATTTTCATTAAATTCTCGGAGCGCTGAGCGCCCACCTGGCCAACGTTAAAACAAACATGTGGCTTTAAACTTTAAAATGTTTAAAAAGGCAGCGTGATGGATCCTCTTATAGAGAAAAACGTCAAACCCAGACCGGTGTTACTGTGCTGTGAAAATATCCCAGACATACGTCTCAAACATGTAAAATCTGGCCTCCACAGCAGCCGCCGGTCACATGAGACACCAGCAGCTCCACATTGTCACCATCAATCTCCTCTCCTCTTTCAACTTGCCTTTCTCAACGTGTCTGTCTGTCTCTCTTCTGCCGTTTCTCTCTGGCTCACACTCGCCCTGTTGAGGGGTTACTGGATACTGTGTCAGAGTCTCTAAACTCCACCTGACAGGGTGTCGCTTCAAGCAACGCAGCTAATGTTACAGCGCGGCTCAGGAGCCAGACGGAGGGGGGGGGGCTGTAAATAATGAAAGCTCACATTTGGGGTTTGACATTAAAGATGACATCTTACTTATTTTCTTTCTCCTTTCATCGCTTCTCACATCTCTTGATATTAGAAGAGCTGGCGGGGTGCAACTTTCTGCACACAACGCTAATGGCAGACTTCTCAGGGAAGAGGCGGGAAAGGTGGCGGAAACAGAATGAGACAAGCATGCACTGTTGTACACGAAATCTGCTACAACACCAGTTTTGGTTTGTAGCTCAGAGCTAAAGTGTGACACTGACACACTGTGTGTGTGTGTGTGTGTGTGTGTGTGTTTGACAAATCCTGGAGAGTGACGGAAAGCAAGAGGACTGGGGAAGGAGAAGCCTTTTGTGCTTTGCACGAGAGCTTCTTTCATCACAAGTCTCTCATCAAAGCTTTTCAAATACATTTCATCCTCCTCGCCTCTTTGATTCCTGCCTCGGAATTTCAGTCGATAACCTTTGAAGCGGAGCTCCGCGGTGAGGACGGCGAGAGGAACGTCTCTCTGTCAGCACCATTGTGCCGTGAAAGGTATTAGGCGATCCAGCATTTTAGAGATTCCTGTAGCATAATTAACGGACAGTCCTCTTATCTGCTGGAGTATAAAGATGGAGGCCATGCTTGGCGGCACTGTCAGATTCTCTCTGGTACCGAACCATGAGCCTCATTGTCACACCCTAAACTGAACATGCCCCAACTGCGGCCCGTCTCTCAACTCAAGGAAGGCTTCACACGATGAGCCAAGGCCACTCTCACACCTCAGGAGAAGAGGGAATAAGGCACTGTACCATCTACTGTATTAATCACGTCTATGCTGGAGACCTGCCTGTAACAATGTGAAAATGACACTGCAACATGAACGTTTCCTTCAGTATTTATTAGCTACAGTCGCCGTCAGGTTGGATACCATTATCAGGTCGTCCAACATAAACGCCAACAAAGGTTGTTTGTCCCTACCCCCGCAAAATAGTAATGATGGAAAGTATTTTTAGACACTACGGTGTGGAAACGCCATTGTTTGGGCTAAATCTGGGCACAGAAGCAGCTGATTGTTGATCAGGATTGTGAATGGCGTTGGACCAGAAGCCTTCTTTGTTTTTGTGAGTGTCCACACTCGAATACGATCTGTCTCCACTGCCACCCCTACAAACCAACACCACCATAAAAGACTGCCACCTCACCCGTCTCTGGGGAAACCATGGAGAAGCGGACCCACCTTTTTAAACCTCACACCTATTTGTCTGTGACCAGCAGCCAGGTGAAGAGGCGGCTGGAGCAGGCTGCAGGACCTGATGGAGTCAACCCCAGAGTCCTGAAGGCCTGTGCTGATCAGCGCTGTGGGACCCTCCAGCACCTCTTCCACCTTAGCCTGAGAGCGGAGCTGGTGCTGGGGCTTTGGAAAGCCTCATGTCCGGTGCCAGTGCCCAAAAGTTCCTCTCCTCTCAGCTCACATGTGATGAAACTGCTACTGAAACACTGACGTTTACCATCTGTAAACTGGACCATCTATTTCTCAGTATATAAAATATAACCAGCATTTCTGTGTAGATGCATTTTTTCCTGTGCTAATCTTTATTATCTTCTTCTATTCTGATCTGTAATATTACTTTATCAAGAAAATCCCCTTTGGGGATCAATAAAGTATCAATGCACTTTATATCTGCTTAAATATATTTTAACACAGCGATTAGCCAGGGTCTAATTCAACTGCGCTAAGCAATGCATGTCTGGAAATGCCCTTAGTCTCCTTTTATCTTATTTTACCTCACCTAAGCAAACACAAAATGAGCACATGCTGAAGGGGGTAAGCAAGAACAGGCCAGTCCTGAATAACGATGTTTTTAAAATGTGGCTGGCCTTCTCATCTCAGCGCCTGTCATCCAAATTAAACAAGACCTTGATCTAAATCGAGCAGTGGACCTCGTGCACTGCTCTTTCTCAAGCAGCTTATGCTTTTCAGGACAGATCGCGATAAACTGCAGTTTATAAAAGCTGTTGTAAATCATTCACACTGCAACGGGACGCTGCGACAAAGGATCAGTTAACACAGTTTATTACAGTTCTTTGAGTTGGTCAGAGGTGGGATGCAGGCCAAGAGGCCTCGCCACCAGTCAGCAGGTGTTGCCTTAGTGCAAATAAACCAGCTGTGTTAGCTAATGCAGATACCCAAGCAGCATCAACACAAGGAACGGAGAGAACAAACACAGGCCTTCAGCTCCTCCCTGTCTTTCCTTTTATATGTTGTTTTAAAGCTCAATAAAACCAACATGAGCTGCAAGAATTAGCATATGATAATTAACATTTGATAAAGACTGTAATCTGGACAGAAGATGGAGATCGACATTTGAAGAAAAGCCAGGCCAACGAGAGAACCACATTTCTTTACTAGATGAGATACCGAGCCATAATTTTCACTTGAAAGCTGCCGTTAAACTACATGAAGTTTCAAACCACCTGTCATCTAATTGCAAAGCGTGGAACAAACCTTTCAAGGCACAAACAGCACGTTAATCTGTATCTCTCTGATCTTACCGCCTGCCTGTCAGTCGAAGGGTTGGGCTGCAAAACAACATACTGTAGGTATAATTCAGCATGACAGCCTTCTGGTGCTAGCTGAGGTAAGGAGTTCACTGAAAGAACAAATGCAGCATGTGTGAAATAGAGAAGCAGCAGCAGTTAATTTCACTATACGTGCAGCACATTCAGTATGTGTAGTGGTACAGCTTTACTGAAGAAAGAATCTAAGAGTTCGGCAGTTTGCGAAACACAGGAGCGATTGTTGCGAGACTTGGGCACGGAGAGGTCAAGTAACTGTAGCACAAGCAGATCTATTCAACGCCTTGAAAAATCAAGTGTGGCTATCAAACAAAACTTCTTTTATTGGGATCTCAGCCCATTACACTGAACATACTGTCTCTTATTCCACGTACTGACACTAAGAGAATGTCTCTTGACAAGGGTGAAGTGGACTAAAGCGGAGATTGACCCCGGGGCTGAAGCGGGGAGCTGTGGGGCTCCGAAAAGACTGTGGATGCATGACAGACGATGAGGAAGAAAGAAAGAACAGAGTGAAGCCGCAAACGGTACGGGTGTGATAATGGATTCCCACATTAGGTCAGTCAAGGTCTGATGAGAAATGGGATATGGCAGCAGCTTGGCATGGGAAGTAGACAATCTGGTTTGAAGCGAGGCAGTGAGCGCGCCGGTGACTCTGTGCTTGATGGCAGGCGCTTGGGGCTTGTGCTGGGGATTTTGGAGACTTCCCCAGGTCACAGCGCAGAGTGGAAACACATGGTTTTAATGCGTCTCCTACGCTCAGAGTGTGCTGATGGCCACACTTTACTCACTTGTGAAATGAAAATCCCAACATTTCACAATTTCCAGCCCTTACAGTTCACAGCACCCAGATCCTGGCTGTGTGCAGTCTGGTTTCCTGTAACACCGGCCGAGAGCCTCTGGGGTTAAAAACCATAATTTACCTGAGAGGGACACGAAGGCAGCAACAACCACAGAACCTTTATGGAGAGTTTCAGAGCAGCAGGGCAGGGTGTCGTGGAGGGGTCGTGCTTTAATCATTCAGACCAGAGGAGGGAACACAGGAACAAACACACACACACACACACACACACACACACACACACACACTACGTGAAGTGTGATAATTTCACAAGGGGCAAGACTAGAAACATTTTGATGGTGGGTCAGAAACGACTGCAAATAGTCGCGAACACTTAACGATGACATCAAAACAGCTGAACAGAGGAAAAGAGATGAAACGTCTTTAAGAATCTCCGTCAAGTCCAACGCTTACAAAGAGGCAGCAACACTTTCAGGCCAAGCAGCGCAGATTCTCCGAGCTGTGGCTCTCAAAGTTTACCCATCTTTACCCTATTTATGCTTCAGTTCTTTTCCTAAGTTCGTTTTCAAGGACAGTTTGTTTGAACTTACAATGCAAAGATGGAGCAGAGATCATGATTCACAACCGCACGTGCACTAACGAGTGCACATGTTCACACACTAAGCCAAACACGTTTAAACACAGTAGAGAATGAGATCCAGGTGCGTGCAGGAGATTTCATTTTCTTTTGCTCCCTGCAGGGTCTTTGGGGAGTTGAAAAGGTGAATACACAACTCGGAGCACACACACTTTGAGACTTGAGCAAATAAAGGGCGACCTTTGACTCTGTTTGTTGGTCTAGACCCGGGCGTGAACCTCCAGCTCCAGGGCATGCTGAGAGTTTAACCAGGGGGAAAAGGTCAGTGAGACGAGCAGCAGTGTGACAGGGAGGTGACAGAGGGGTTAAACAGGGGTAACGGAGATGCACAGCTCACTGTTAGCGAGTTACAGTAGTTAATGATGGTTAACATGGCTATCTCATCAAAACGTGCACCGCTTGCTATAAAAGTTAAGGGTCACTAAAACTCTGCGATGTTACTGACTGAACAGACGTCCATGACATTTACACTGAAATACCTGCATGTGTCTGCGGGTGGTCTGCAGACTGGTGCGCGCCTCTCAAAACATGGCAGGTTGTGGTTGCATCGATTTTGCGATGCAGCCCAGCTCTCTCAGCTGTTGATGGTTAATTTGTGTTAGAGAACTGCAACGTTGGGGGGGTGACTGAGGCTCAGTTGGTTGGATAGTCCTCAAAGAACACAACGGCTGGTCCCCCCATTCCTGGCCACATCTTGTCGTGCCACTGGACCAACTTCCCTCTCCTCTGTACACTAACCCCAACCGGTCGAGGCAGATGGCCGCCCACCCTGAGCCTGGTTCTGCTGGAGGTTTTCTTACTCTTAGAGGGAGTTTTTCTTCTCCACTGTTTCCTAGTGCTTGGTCAAGTGGGACTGATGGGTTTTCTGCATTATTTTGTTTATATATACACTCATATTTTTGCAAAGTCCTAAACCTCGCTATGTAAAGTGCCCTGAAATGACTTCGTTATGATTTGTAAGATGAACATAATAAACATCATACGTCCTAAACTTCATCTAGTAATAATATTATATTGTCATTGTGAACATGTCAGTGTGCTAGCTTTAGCAATAGCTGGAAACAGTGTCACCTCCCACTAACGTACATTTCAGACCAGGATTTCTATTCTCTTAATAGAAATACAGATTAAGTTTAGGTTTTGCTCCAGTGAATCTGCAGCTATCGCTGCCTGACTCATGGAGTCAGTCTGCATGAGTCGGGTCAATACTCCGAACAAGGTTTTCACATCGCACGCCTATAAATCCCCTTTATGACGGATTAGAGAAAGCAATGGCTTTTCCACTCGTTTACCCATAAACACAGCGACGTGCTCAGCTGGTCTGTGCTTCTCCTTAGATCACGGAAAGGGTGAGCTGATGTTTACAGCTGTCACAGAGCAGCAGTGAAAACGTCTCGTACTGGCTCTGGAGTAGCAGAACCACAGAGCAATAAGAAAATAGAGCTGCTCTGTAATGGAAAGGCACAACAGCTGTGTGATATGATTTAGATCTGTTGCGAGAAATAACAAGAATTTTTTTTTTTTTTGGGGGGGGGGGTGTATTTCCTGCTGCACTTTGAAGAGATATTTCCCACGCCACGTTTTTATAAGTTTGTGTCTCATATATTTAGGATTAGCAATAACAGAGAGGAAATGAGCAACAAGGTAAAAAAAATTGAGTCAGGAAAGGCGAGTGGCTGACAGAGAACAGGTTAGAGAAGGAGGCAGGCGAGCCGTCAGACCTGATGTAGGCGTTTTTTCTTGACAGCTGTAATTCTCCAGCCTACAGAATTTCATCAACAGCAGTTGCATTTAAGCTGTGCCGCGGGGCAGCGGCCCTTTCAAGTCTCCGTGCTCTGACAGGTAGATTTATTAGTTCTGAAATTTGTACAGATCACACGTCACTCATGGCAGGCTGTCAGCATGTCAAAGGGGCCTTCTGGCTTTTTTGAAGGTGGATCTGCCCGGAAGAATTTCACCTCCCTCCCTCTCTCCCTCTTTCCTTAAGTTTGTCATATCCACCCGTTTTAAACAGTGGAATGTAAATGACAGGGAGGAGATTGAAAGCTGCCATCTGTCTTTTTCAAAGTGAAGACCAACTTTGGAGATTAGCTGTGCTGACGAGAGAGAGCAAGGAGTTTGATCAGTGAGAAAAATCTTAATGAAAACATATGGCAAACTTGATCAAACTTACTTCTAACCTTTATATGAAACTGCTTGCGCCAGTTTTTAGGGGTTTCTGTACAACTGGAAATGTACGTAGTACAAATACTACGAACAGCTTAGGTGATCAGTTTGGATTTTGTTAAATTAAATTAAAATGTTGACCTGATGGTGGCACTAGACAAAAATCAAGAAATTATGCTCCTAGAAATTCACCTTGTGGGGAACGTCCACATCTAATTTCACGGCAATCCATCAAGACCACCAGGTTTCCTTGTGATGTTGTTCTGAGTTCTTTTATCCAGCTTCAGTATTCAAAACTACCAACTGTGTGTCTCTACTAGCGCAACGTTGCCGGTCATATTATCAGCAGAATTATGGCTGAATTTAGAAATGGGACAGAGTGAAAAAAAATAATAAAATCACAAGCAACAGTTAGAACAATGAAAGAGCAAGATCGAGAGGGAGAGAAAGCACTCTGGAGTCTGTTTTTCAGTTCCACATCTGGCCCTGATATTTCAGAGTTAATTAGTCATGCAGGGGTTGTGTGTAGATAAATTTATCATCCCGCGGTGCACAAACCATTTGAGAAATGAAAGGAAGTAAGGAGATATACACAGTCCGAGCTCCTTCATAAATCACTGGCCCAGATTAAAAACAGACGCGGCTGCGATGAGAGGGAGGGATCCGAATTGAGGCTGGCCCTGGACTGTCTCACACAACAGCCACACGTCCATGAAAGTCAGCCAAACCAATCCATGAACGGTTAAAACAGTAATAAAGTACGGTTTTTGAAATCTATAGCCAAAAGTGGAATGATTATATATCCATTGTTTTTCTTCAAATGCTTGGAACAAAAATTTAACATAAAAAAGAGAAAAAAATTTAAAAGGCCAGATGATTGTATAAAGGCTTAAAGTAGCAACAGATAATATTTAGTTTAATGTACAATAATCTATGTACAAACTGTAGAAAATTAGTTCAAATATAGCTAGCTAAAAGCTTAAATAGGTAAAGTTAGCTAAGGTCACTAATTAATAATAAAAGATAACGTAGCTAGCTAACGGTTAGCAAATAACAATAGAATGACAATAGTTAGCAAAAGTTAGCTCAGTTAATTAGGATCAATGAATTTAACTTTTAACTTTCTTAAAGTTATAGTTTATAATATAAAATATTTTTTACAAACATTCGGAAATGCTTGAGGTTTTTTTCCTAGTTCCATGGTGGGATTTCTACCCTTACCGTCATAACTTAGGGAAGGTGTTAAATATTGACACAGGCAAACAAACTTGGCGACGGATGCTTCGCTTCGTAAACGCATGGTGGCCGCACATCTGCTCTCTATCTTCACACTGTCTCAGTCAGTGGAGGAGAGGAGTGGCGACAAGAGCAGTTAGGTTAATACATATATATTTACTAATTGATGTGTGAATTAAGTTCAGTATTTATACATTTAATGACACATTTAAATAGTTATTTAAATGCTCATTATATAGTTTTTTTTTCGGCCTTTCAGTAACACAGATACCACATGAGTACGTAACTATACATGTATGTATAGCTGTGTGGTCATCATTCACGGCCCTTTATTTTATTGTTTTATATCTATTTATTTATTTACTTATTTATTTATTTCAGTTACAGA
>JAUMHF010000004.1:2205969-2242351 GCA_032359275.1 Microctenopoma steveboyesi | reverse complement strand
GAGCGATGGAGTCCCCCGGACGGAGGTCGAGCAGCCGCTGTGCCGAGGCCCCAGGAGGCCATGGCGGCAAGCCCGCAGGCCCCCCCGGTAGTCGGCCGGGGCCCAGCAAAGCCAGGAGGGCCAGGCCCTGCCAAACCGCTGCCGGGAGTGAGCTCATTGTATTTAACGTATTGTGTCTCTCTCCATACATTTTGAGTGTCTGTGGCCATACTTTTGGTCTCCTTCAGTTCTGACAGGGCTCTGTTTGTGACCTGAGGCACTCCTCTCGCCAACTTTCTTTCCACGCGCTGTCCTGGAGGAACAAGAGCGGACACACAAGGCAGCCTATAGCCATCTAACCAGGAAGCACTAAATCACAGATGAAACGGCGTGGCGGAAGCGGTAAATCACACATTACAAAGAGCCCGGTGAAAGCTTGGGAACAGTGGTCCACCATGACATCGTCCCTCCGTAGTCAGCCTTTAAAGCTGGCTCGGGCAGGAAGCAGTCATTCCCATTTCCTGTCTGCGCCGCTCAGGGGACAACAGCACAACTGAGGTGTGAAGAGGATCACTTTATTTTTTTTACGTTTGGATTTATTCTTCCTCCCAAGGACATGTGAATCTATTGTGATTGCGTTCATGACGGTTTTGTCTGAGCTGACGATACGATAGTAAGAATGTGAACTCTGACTGTGATAAAGCTGTTGTCGTGGAAACACAGATAATGGGTTTGTTGGTGTCAGGGTGAGTTTGGCTGAAAGTTAAGACAAAGGACTTTTCGGAACTATAAACGCCTCTCTTACTGTGTGCGTCCGTGCAGTGTTTTCCTCACCAGGCCTAGTACAAAATAACACACTGCAGTTGAAGACTAATTCTCCTCCACTGTTTCAGCGTAGTGAGAATTGCGGTGGATATCATGAGGCAGCATGCTGCACCAGACCACTGTGATGATGATGATGCTCATTTGGGTGCGTTTGATTTGTCACATTTCGGGGATGCAGTTAGTAAATGTGAACCCCATTAGCCCCGGCTCAGCAGTCTTGTTAGCAGCAGCACCTTCTGCAATAATTTACAACCCCTTCATCTCAACAGAATGTGTTTCTTGTAGAGTGTAATGGAAGTTATCCATTTTGCCTGTCAGCACTGGAAAACACTTTGTTTTCTGTACAAATTGTGTTTGGAGGGAATATGCTGGCTGCAGAGGAGACTAAGAGGGGAAGAAGGAGACGCTGCTGTTGATTTTTTAAAGGTACACCAAGTCTGAACAGGATTATATGTGCGTGGATTTTAAAATGCAATATATCTGGAGAAAGAAACTCACCTAAAAACCCAGAGAATAAGATTCAGGTTCACATCCAAAACTCGGCACACAAATATGCGTTAGTACTGTGAGTGCACAAACTGTGCGTTCAAATTGTACGAGATTTGATTACACTTAGTAATTCGTTCTGTTCGGTTCATTTAAATTCAGTTTATTTGTATCGCAACAAAAGTTAATCTGTTCGAGGGCAACCGGTAAACAAGAGGTGAGCCTCAGAATTCACCTTCACTGACTTCACCTAGTGATGATTTTCTTTTCTTCATCTTTCTTTTCTTTGGTTTGGCGTGAAACAACAACAAACCCAGTTGGTCCATACGTTCCTCAGATATTTTGGTAGAGAGCGAGAATTGTACAGTCGGTCTAATCAGAGCTTTTTCGCTGAAAACAGCTGCTTGTTGCTGCTAAAAATTAATCAATCAGACTGCAGGACAGAAATGATGCCAAAAGATGCTAAAACACGCCATAACATTACATTATACATCATGATTTAATCCAGTTGAGAATAAAATAATTGCTTAGCGCAGCTCTAAGTATTTAAGTACACATGTACATGACCACCAGTGACAGTAGATAGCTCACACGTATGCACATCAGTAGAGCGTATCATTACTTCATCCACATCCACCAAGCTAGTATTTTTCCTCTGCATGTTAATCTGATGTTCTGGGCAGTGTAGTAGATTTTAAAAGTGTTCATACTCACAAACTGGATATTAAGCTTGTGTTTATTTTTTAATTCTTAGTTTATTCTTGTGTTTATCTGGGAACATAGTCATTTAGCACGAGGGATAGCGGTAAGGACGTTAGCGCCCACAGCGGACAGCAGCTGCGCTCTGTCTGAAGAGCTGTTTTTAAAAAATGATCACGCTTTTCTCTTTTTCCACCCTTATGATACATTAGTATGGAGACTGGGATGGGTGCATACAGTAAATTATGCATTATATATTTTTATAATAAAGGGCTAGAAAAGATTATATTTCATCTGTGACTATGATTCACGATCACACAATTAGGCAATATTTGTTTACGGGATAAACAAACTGCTGACTCTACGTCTGTTCCTTTTATTTAAAGCTTTTAAAGCTAACTTTATGTTTTGCCCAACTTTCAAACCCAAGCGCACCCCAAAAACAACAATCCATCATTCATCCTCTCCCATTTATCTGCACCCTCCTCCTACTCCTCGCATCCACCCACTCTCCCTCATTCCTCTTCTACTGTAGCTCCCACAGCCCCAACAGTCCCATCCATAAATCCTGGGACAGCAGCGCTTTAATGGATAATTAATTGATGCTGCTGCAGCACTGTAATAAGACAATAAATTACGACACGAGCTGGTGTGCTGTGTCAGTGTGTGTTGCTAATGGCCCTTCAGCGCTGGGGCAGGAGGCTAATAAATTAGACAGGTATTAACTGTTGTGTGCTAAGTAGCCCTTCACTGCTGGCTGCCATGAGAGGTGTGGAGGGGGTGGGGTGAGGATGCAAGAGGGGAAATGTTAAGTTTAGCTGAAATTAAAGTTTATTTTTGTTATTTATAGTTAGATATAAGTATGCACCAACGGCATGCACTACATTGGTATTTTGCAGAGGCTGCGATTTATTTACTGGAATTTCAACTTTGCACAAAAAGATTAGTAATATATGTTTTATTGATTTCAATTGCGTACACTTGGTGCACAGCTTCACGCATAGCCCCAAACACAGCCCTACAGTTATGCCAGTGAATAATGGCTGTGAGGTGCTGCAAACATTGGATTTTTACAAAGTCAAACTGCCATTAAAACAAGAAAAACAAGAAAGAAAGAAACAATTTTAGCTTCCAGTACAAGAAAAGTCTCATTACGGCTCGCACATGTGATGTAAAGGAAGTTGTCGTGTAACCTGCCTTGTTTCGTCATTGGTGTGAGGATGGTGTCAACACAGTCGGTTTGAGCACATACGTAACTTACCCCGTTACAGGGTAATGCACCGTGTTTAAGGAACTGCTCCCTGCTCTGGAGAGTTTTGTTAGCCCAGTCGTTACGTCACGAGTCGCTGTTTTTGGGTACAGGTCACCTGAGCAGCTGCTACCAGCCAGAGAGACTCCAACACATCTAAGTCTGCTGCTACTTTCCAGCATGCCCCTTACACTAATAAAAAATGACTGCAGCAAATACCTGAGAGGGAACTATGGAAGCTGAATCTCTCCTGACCCGCCGTCTTTCTGCCTTTCCGACCTCGCTAAAAGGGTCAAACGCCCGCATCACCGTGTGAGAATCGCATATGAGTAACCAGGCTATGTTCCGTGCAAACATTAGCCTTTGATACAAGACACTGTAGATCAAATTCATAAAACAGATAATAACGGTGCAGACGTGTCCTCAACTCGTGTCACGTAGTCACTGAGTGGGTAGGTGTAACAAATTATTGTGATGTCACTGGTTTAATGTGTAAAGGCGGCTAATTCAGACACTACCCTGAGGTTCACTGGCCCGGTCGGTGAGCACGTGATGCTGAGGTTGTTGGTCTAAAATAAAATTTAACTAGTCTCCTCTTCTAAAAGAAAGGAAAAGTACACACAAAAAATAAGCACAGCATTATTTATATATTTTTCTAATTATCAGAGGGGCGTGGTCTCAGTGAAACTCTGATCGCGTCGAGTCAAAAGGATTGTGCTGCTTCCTAAAGAGGGAAAAAAACAAATCTCCCGCTTGGAAATGTGGAATTTCAGTGGATAGCCTCTAATCTCATTTGAATGGTTGTCTGATTAGGAGGTAAGAAGGATTAGGGTGTGAGCACAGACATGTGGTGTGTTGCATGTATCCACGCCACATGTACATGCATATTAGGAAAATTAGTAATACAGGGGAAACAAAAGGGGAAAAAAGTGCATTAGAAGTGAGCAGAGGAAGAAAAATGGCTGCTCAGTTACGTCGTTCTAATTAAATATGCTGCAAATCTCTCATCTCCTAATGTAAGCGCTAACGAGCAGGGCTTAGTGGCAGTTATGTAGATAAAAGCGCTTTCTGATTGATTCCAATGGCCCATTGAAGTTTGTTTGACTCCACCTTATTGATCACTCCCCGCTGGTTGAAAACTGCTAATTAATAATGATAATAAAAGTGCCACAGCTCATTAAAGTCAACCACACGAGGCTGAGCTCGAGTTCTTCCTCCCTCTCCGGTGCTTTCACTTCTTCGTTCGGTTTGTACAGTTTCAGTTTTTCAAAAGGCTCCAATTTAATGTCAAATCTGGGGCAGTTTATTACTCGACATCAGCAACACCAAATGTAATATTAATCCTACACTACAGCACTATTACAGTTAGTTTGTACTAATTCACTGTGGTGCTGTTTCCTTGTTTAGATTTTTAATGAGAGACATTCCCTGTTTTCTGCTTCTACTTTAAAGATTCACCTAAATTACGTTGAACTAAGCTTTATTAATATTTAACCGTGCTCGTTTAGTTTTTTATTTGGCCCAGCTCTGGCTTTACTGCTTCCAGCACATGAACATTGTAGGTGAATAAAGTTTTATATCATGGAAAACATGGTGTATTTACCATTTCAGTTAAACAGGGATATATTATATTATATTATTATACATAATTCTGTATGTGACATCATCATGCCTGTTGTTCTCTTTCCTCTTCCCACTAACCCCAACCGCTCGAGGCAGATGGACGCCCACCCTGAGCCTGGAATCTTTCCTCTCCGTGTCGCGGTGTCCTTGGACAAGACACCAATACATTTGCCGCTACACAAACGAAACTGAATTTAATTGAAGTGAACCTCGCTCTCTGTGAAAGAATCTGATCCTACAGCTCAACGTTTCAAAATGACTTCACACACACTCAGTTCACGCAGCGGTAGCAGCAAAGCAGCGGCAGCGGTGACTGTGGATGATGATAAAGCTGTTTGACTGAGTCACAGGCAGCTCTGCAGAGGAGTGGAGTCCTTAATTTATTATCAGTAGACACGACTGACACAACCAAAAGACGGAGTACCCAGTGCTGAGTTCTTGCAGCCTGGGACCTGGAACATTCCTCCGTATTTTTCACCGGCTGTCAGGTCGTCTAATAAAGCAGGGCAAAACGGAGGGACAGTGCAGGAGCTGAGGGTGGATGAAGTATCTAGCACTGATGTAATATGGCTTATAAATCTAATTTAATTACCCAGTGTGGGGACAGGCTGTAGAAGCCGTGAGTGGATTTATTGTGTCTTAACTTGGCATCTTAACGACTTTGTGCTTTTAATATCATTACCCTGTAATTTATTCTCATGCGTGCACGTACACACTCGCGCCGCGTAGCCACAGTCGTCCAACACCCACAGTGCAGTCATAATCTTTTTAAGCAGGCAGCTTTACAGATCATAGGACCCCTGAGCCGTGACAGCTATTGATCCATTTACTCCCACTTTGACTCTTCGCATCCGTCCCCACTGCATGTCATCAAGGTGATACCGCTCACACGGGACGCGCGGTTACATCTCATCACTGCCATAAGCTCCACATGCAGAGGGCGGGTTAAGCTGTGGGTTACTGCACCAATTTATCTGTTCATTCATCATAAACACTTTAACGTCCCTGACGGTGCTAATGCTGTTACTCTATACTCGTGCCTCCACAAAACTTCATTCATTCACGCTCATATAATGTAGTGATCCAGGCACTTTCAATCTCTCCTCAAACACAAATCCATACGTCTTTTTCAACGGACGCCGTAGCACTCTTTGTTCTTCCTCCACCTCTATTCTCCGTCATTGTTTCTTTCCATTCTTTAATCTCATTTCATCTGTTTCCTCCGTTCTACCACTGTTCCCCACTAACCGTCCCACACCCACCAGTTCAGCCTGTCGGCTTAAATCAGAAAGACAGAATGTAGAAAAACGAAGAAGGAATTAAGAAGAGATAGTAAATGAGGGATGGGAGAATGAAGGCAGCTTCACTCCTCCACTCTCTGCCTCCCACCATGTTAAGCAAATAGTTTCCAGAGGCCCCTGTTCCACATTAGCTTAGCTTGCTATTCAGCTGAGCCATCGACTTAATGCAATCCCCTAAATGCCTGCCGCATGGCCTCACTGACAGTGACGTATTTGTTTTGCGCACCGCGCTAAAGATTTGATTAATGCCTCTGCTTTTGGGTCCTGTAATTGGACGCGACTGCGCTGGCAAACAGTCACAAAGTCGTTGCTGCCTGCCGTTGTTTGGCGCGGTGTTAGGAATGCGACGAAGCGAAGAGCTTAATTCAACTGTACTCACCGACGGCAACTTTGATGATGACCAATCTGTGACGGACCATTTGTTGCACATTTAATTGACTGATTTGCACACATGATGTGGTGTGTGTGTGTGTGTGTGTGTGTGTGTGTGTTGCATAAGAGTAATACTCACGCAGTGAAGTGTGTTTTTGTGCTGTTGCATTAGCTGTGATCATCTTTGGAGACTTCAAGGCTCCATAAATGACCCGTTATGAATTTATTTGTGAGGTTTTACACACTTTGTCCCCCTTGCATTTATAAATCAGAGTTGAGCTGAATTTCACTGCTACTTTTCGACAGGAGCTCCGTGTCCCTCTTTCCCTCGCTCTCCCTGCTGCTGTGTGATCACTGAGGTTAAGACCAATGGTAGAGACTAAGGACTGGAGACGTGCTCTCCCACCGCCCCTGACCTGACCCCGACTGTTCACATATGGTTAAAGGCATCAGAGGAGAGGTCAAGAAGGGAAACACTGACCCATATCAAAGCCAAACCGCAAAGGAAAAAAAAAAGGAGACAAAGAAATGAAATAACTGAAGATCACAGACGACTGGTCCAAAATAGTCTCATTTGTCCTCAGTATAAAGCGTCTAATTTTTCTTTTTTTCCACACAGTGGTAAACATATTTCCCTGCCACGTTTTAAAAATACTCTGCTAATGCTCATATGTAGTTAAAGTGCAAAGATAGATCACATGTGACTCGATTTATGAGCTTCTATCTTAGGCCACGAGTCTCAGATGGGACTTTGTTTGTACAATTATGTTGTTTGCTTTTGGTCTCTGGGGACGCTGTTTGTTTAGTTTTAATTGTGGGGAAATATATCTCTGTTTTGCAGCTTCTCTAACTTTTCGCCACTGACGCACTCAACAGAAAACAAGCGCAGCATCCTCAGTCTTTGCAGCGTGGCTTCGTCTCCTCACATGTTGTTGTGTGTGAGCTTATTAGAGCACTAATGATTTATACAGAACCTGGCATTCGCTCTAACCACAATGCACATCCTCTCATCATTAAGACAACAGCTCTGGCAGCACCGCCTGCATTCATCGGGTGTAACCAGACTATTAGACGACCTAAGTAAAGTAAGTCCATGAACGTGAAGAGGCCAGTTAGCATCACTAGGGATTCACATGCCTTTTCATTGTGTTATTTTTCTACACAAATATTGTGTAGTGGCTGCGTTTGCATAAAGCTGCTGTGGTCCAATAATGTTCCATCAACTATAAATCACGTGACTACTTGTGAATAAAAAGTTTCAGTTTTTGTAGGAGCCTAGATCCGGTTTGTGGAGTGATATGATTAAGTTCATTATGAAAACTGTAAAGTTCATAATTCACTTGTACGTATGTTGTATTGAAATGGTCATTTAGATATTAAGAATAAGAGCAGTAGGTAGGATTTTTTCTTTTATTTTGACAGTCTGGCAGAGACAGGAAGTTAGGCGAGAGTGGAGTGGCGCCACACAGTTGATTGACCTCTCTCTGCATCTTTTTTGATTTTTTGTTACATATTTTTCAGCAAGATGTTGTGATGTTAAGTCCACAACGGTCAGTGTTAGTAGTTAAGTACTTACATTTAGTTTAGTTGAATACATAACCAATGTCCTTAGTTTGACATAAATAGTGGAAAATAACAACTGAGGACACTGACAGATTAAAAAACCCTAAATGTTTGGTATTACTTTTTCTCTTTGAAGTAAATACAAATAAATGTCAGAGGATTCTGTATTTCTCAAGCTATTTTATTCTTAGTAGGGTTGAAAGGTCTGTACCAGCACTAAATGTCTCCATTACGAGCCATGATCATGTAGCATGGATCAGCAGCTCTGAAAGGTGACGCAGGGCTGGAAAAAAACACACCGAAAAGAAACATCCTCCAGCGAAAACATGAGGGAAGCCACTCCCCGACCTGCCCGGCGGCCGTGGTCAGCGTGCGGCCCGCTGTCAAAACACGGCGTCCATGGCAGCGCAGAGGTCAGGGCTGAGCGAAGAGGAACTGGCACTCCTCACCCTCGCTGGATGGGAGAGAAAAGTGGGAGGTTTGTGAGTGACAGAACCCACAGAGAGAGAGTCAATCAGTCACAGAGTGGCCGGCCTTGGCCGCAGACACACACACACACACACACAGGGGAAGGACAACGTGGTCGCTCCACCGCCAGCGAAGTGTTTCTGTACAGAGAGCGGAAAATTTAAAAAGGTCACAGGAATGTTTGCTTCTTTTCCCTCCGCCACACACACACACACGGAAACAGAGAGAGTGACAGAGGTGAGGAAGTATCGAGGCTCTTCACTAAACTCTGTGTTTATCTAATAAGAAGAATTAATTCATACTCTTAACAGTCACGTGTGAGTGCACAAAGTTAACTCTTTCTCCACTAAGCCGTAACCAAGTGCTGTGAGCGGCTAAACGCAACCATCAAAACGTTTAATCAAGCTGTTGTACTGACACATGTCCTTGTTCATTTCATTCTAACTGTTTACATGAGTGTATTCGGAGTTTAGTTATGAACTTAGTCATCTGGAAACCAGTGCTATCAACGTAAACACTTCCACTGAAGCACAGCGACGAGGCTGATGCCGAGACGGAGTCAACAAGCTCTGCAGCTGGCGATCAAACAACAACAACAACAACAACGTTTAAAAAAAAAAAACGATGACTGTGAGCTGTTCTTTTTTATCCACTCACAGCACCAGACGTGCCTCAGACTCAGGTACTCATCACACTGATAACAGCCAAGTACAAAGTACAATATTTAAGATGGAAACACACACACACACGTCAGAAATGCAGGGTTACGTGCTGGAGTTACTTCCTGGCTCTGTTCCAACGAGCAAACGCGCCCCAGATGACCACAATGAAAAAATAGATTGTTGAAATAAGCTGCAGGACATGTGTATTTTCTGTTCATATGTGGATTTCTGTGTGTGTGTGTGTGTGTGTTTCACTGTGTGATTACACTCGTGTGTGTGTGTGCGCGCGCTACCAAGTGATTTATGGGGCCTGTCTTCCTCTGCCAGCAGTTTGTCTCCTCTAGCATGGAGGATGAATGGCCCGCTGTCAGCCCCGCCTCAACCTCTCCTACTGGCTCTCTCTCTCTCAAATTACCTTTCTTCTTCTCCGTCCTCCTCTTCTCTTTATCTTATCTCCCCACATGCTCTTCCTCTCCGTGCACCTTGTCATTCTTGCTTCCTTTTCCCCCAGACCCAGCCTCTCGTCTGTTGCATAGTTGATTTAGTCCTTATTTCCTTTGTTTCCTGACCCCGTCCCTTCTCTCAAAGCACAGCGGGCTCTGCTCCACACTGATCTCTGATTTCAGGGACACCTCTTTACATATCTCTGTGTACATCTCTCATTTTCTCATCCCGTCTCATGTTTCACGGGCCACATGTTGAGTTTGCTTTAAGCTGACACAGCACAGAGCAAATTAACACGAATCCTGAAGGACAATTACTCTCTGTTCCTGCATTACTTCACTCTAGCACATGGTTCAAAATGTATTTTTGTTCAAAGTTGAGGCCTAAAGCTATAAATCCACATAAAGTATCTGATGTAATCACCAACAGTGCAGTAATAAAATCTATTTTCTAGTTTATTTAATTAATTGCACATTTGTTAGACATTCGCACAAACACAAAACAACGACGAGTTCTTCATCCTGTAGCCCCGTGTCGTAGAAGGACTGTATGAAAAGATTTTCTATGCAACTAACACACGGGAAACCTCGAGTGAGGTCGTATTCGTTTGTCACTGAAGTACTGTAGGTATGTCTGACAAATCTGTTTGTGTGTATGTTGTCATTAAATAGGAAAATCTGAATCCTCATAGACTCTTCTTAGTAGCTGAAGTAAAATCGATCCAGTTTCATCCTGGAAAAATCAACCACCACTGATGCTTGCTAACGTTCTGCTCATCTCTGTCCTTAAACTCAACATCATCACTGCCCCGAGCATCCTGCAGCCGTTAGAGGAATTCTATCGCACTTTGTTGCCACCGTCAGATACAACCTACATCCAGGCCGGATGAAGATGCCGTTGCACATGAAGCGGTTTAGTAACTCGACTCCCAAGTTTATCACAGTATATATAACAGTCTATAAAGTATGAAATGCTGAAGCTTGTATAGTTCATCACGACGCTTAACGATGCACTGGAAGCAGATTCACGCCGTGCAGCCGCAGCAACGTGGCGTCACAAGGAATATCTGAAAGATTCATAGGCGCGCACACAGTTTATGGTTTTATTAATAAACAAAGCTGACAGATTCAGTTGGAGCTTTTTACAGTTCAACTGAGAAAAAGGGTTCAAGTGCCAAACATAAAATGTCCAAGAACTGGGTTTTGTTAACCTGCCTTTCCCTTCTGTTCGTCTAAGACGGGAAAGTTTAATTGCAAAGTTTAACATCTTATTTCGCATATGCACTCGTGCAACACAGTAAAAAAGTGATACGATCGAACTGTGTAAGGAATGAACTGGTGCCAGAGCATGAGTGTGAGCCTCCGACAGCCTCCGCATGTAGCACTGTACATCTTCAGTAACAGTAGCAGCTGCAATACGACGAAAGGTCAAAGAATAATGTCTCCCACCGTCATTAATTGTGCTGTCGTTATCATAATTTAACATCCCGCTCACCCCCATCCATCTTTATCACTGCCTTTGCTGCGCGGCCATTAATCAGTCGGAAGAAGGAGGGAGAGAGGGAGAAAAGCGTCAGGACAGACGAATCAAAATCAAAAAGTTACCACTCTATCAATCCCATTTCCGCCACGTTAGAGAGGAAGCACTTTTTCTTCCGCTCCTCTGCCTCCCTTCAGTGCTCAGCCTGTCTTTGTGCTCGCGGTAGATATACAGTGACCTGGTAGCAATCCGGGCCTCGGCTGCAGAGCACAGGCCGTATTGATCAGCGGCTGATTTATTGCAAGTTACCACTGATTATTGGCCCATTAATCAGTCTAGGATTACCCTATCAATAAAACTGCTTACGTTAGTAAAGTGCTTGGCAGGGTGCAGGGAAGGGCAATGCATGTCCAGGCCCCAGTGACACACCGCCTCTATTTCAGCTCGAAGAATATCTATTTAAAGAGAGATGATTTTCAGCATATTGTCTGAAGGCTTCTACCGGCTCATGAGGAAGAACGCGGTGCCTCTGTGGAGACAATATGTGGAGCGAATGATTGTTCGTACAGTGAATTAGATTCACCGTGTTGACAGAAACAAAAAGTTCCTAATATATTCACTAACAAGAAGAAGAATCCACGTTATTGTCATTTTTGTTACATGAAATGTGTTCTTCTGTATTTGACCCATCCCCCCTTGGGGGGGCAGTGAGCAGCCACAGGCGGCGCTCGGGGAGCTAGCGCTGGGTGTCTCGCTCAGACACACCTGGTACGGGGGATGGGCTGGGTGACGCAGCTGGGAATCGATCCTGCCATCTCTGCATCCCAGACTAAACCACTGAGCTACCAGGCCGCCTCGTAGAATGAGTACAGTTAGTACAATGTCTTACAAGAGCGAGATGTGTGCTGCTCACGCCTCAAACCAAACCCTTCGCCACTACAGTATCAACAAATCCCAAAGAGTCGATGCCATGAGTATAATTCACAGCCCTAAACTTCTTCCTTAAATTAGTAGGCGAATAAAAAAAATACTGCCGCTGTCGGCCTGCCACCAGTTTTACAGCGTGCCATAAAGCAGGAGGCCGGGGGAATCTGTGGTGTTGTTTAACCCCCACCAGTGGCCACAACCACTACCTGGAACATGACTTTTACAACAGCTAGCAAATTGAGAATAGTGATTTTCCTATAAAAGCCCTCAAGAACTGGGAAGCCAGCATCCAGAGAGTTTAATGGGAAGGTTTGATGGCCATCCCCATCAAACAGACCGGCTTCCCTGCCAAACCCCGCTCGCTCTTTTTATTTGTGAGCGTGTTCGAGTAACTGATTAAACATCCCAGAACCTCGTGGACGTGCTGCCAGTGGTCCCCTCGCTGCCGGTCATAAAACCCGTCTTGACAGCGGCCTCGTAAAGCAGACATAATGCTGCCGTAAACATGTCACGACACCTGTCATAAACATTAATGACTGTTTATGAATGAGGATGTTAAATTGGAGGGCTCTGGCGCTTCTTCTCCTTTTTTTTATTATGTTCTGGAAACTGTTCAGCAGGTTGCGACTGGAGAAACACAAAGCTGGTTATGATCCAAACTCTGGCAGGCGACTCAAAACAAACCCTGTGCTCAGCAGGGAAAGTCAGAGCGAAGTCATCGCGTCTAGAACTGAGCTGTTGTTTTCTGATTTCAGTCTGTAATTAATAATCATAAGGCTAATTCCCGCTAATCTTTCCCATCTCTCTTGTCACTAAATATTGAAAGTTTATATAAAACACGCCAAATATTTCCTAACCATCATCATAGTTTCTGCCGGGCTGTTTCGCTGGGTCAAACAGGTTTGCATAACAAAGCGTCAGGCAGCATGTGTGCAGCTGATGGAAGCATGTAACTGCGAAATCAGAGGCTTGGCGCCCAGCGCGCCGCAGAGGAACAGATAGCTGTAATCCCATTTTCCCACCAGGCGGTCCAGCATGCCTGTCTTCGGTACTTAGAGATAAACATCACCGCGCACTCTGCGTGACCTGGCACACACCTGCTGAGACATGCTCTATCATAAACACACACACACGCGCGCAGGTGCAAAAACAGCACAGACTGCTTCGTGCACTTTGTCAAAGTATGAATTATGGTATATGGCGTGACAGTTTGCATTTAAGTGATGTCAGCAGATCCAGTGAGGCTCTGTGGAACAGATGTATGTGAGCTTTATATACTTTGTGTGCTATGCTGTCAGACATCCCTGAGGGGACAATCTAAGACAAATGTGTTGGTAATTTACAAGTGTGCTTAAATACCCATTATTCTTTCCTTTGCAAGCTCTCTCAGGAACTGCAGCGCTCATTTATCATCAGCTACACAGAGGCAGACACACTCATAAACGCAGGAAGAAAGATGGGAGGCATCGCCAGGCCTGTCGCTGTTGGGACTGCGTCAGCGTGGAAGCTTTAAAAGGATCTTTTTCAGTTTGATTTTTGTGTGATTTCCGTAGTTTTAGGAATCATTGTCACCGGTTATAATGTCACTGTTCTCACATTAAAAAATAAAAAAGCACAACAGCTTTGCTGCGGCAAAAACCTGATGCTGTGAGAGAAGACAAAACCTAAATGTTAATGTTACAGTGGCGTCTGTCAATGACGAGTCGGACGTTTGAAGAAATGAGATTGTGATGACTTGAGAATTGGGTCAGAAACTGGTATGTAGCAGCCCATAGCTACCAATTATATACCGACATGTAGCACCGAGCAAAGGTTCTAGAAACACAAAGGGTGTTTTCTTAGCTGCTGTTCCTCCCGTTCCCGAGCAGGTTTTTTACTAACTGGGCTACAGAAGGATAAACTTTACAGAGACCACGTTCAGTGTTTGTCTTCAACCTAAAGAAGTTGTTGTTCTTTTAGAGTTGTGTGCACAAAATAAAGGGATTATAATATCTATGGTCATGCTAACATTTGCGAAACAACAAATCTAATTGTGGCCTGATCTAAGGACGTTTGCACGCATGCTCACTTCCACTCTGCTCTACAGCCGAACAGGCCCGCTCCGTTGTTTTCTGAGCCGCTGCAGAAGTAAAATGAAATGTACTGTATGACAACGTGACAGTGCGGCAACACCAAACACTCGCTGGCACATCAATCAGCACAGCGTGGAGGAATGACGCCGCGTGCAGCAAGGGTACAGTAAATCTCACAGTGACGGTTTAATCCGGAGTTTTACAGGAAGAGAGGGAAATCAATTTCCCAAGTGAGCCTCAGCAAAGGTATGCTAATACCACAGAGGGCAGGAAACGCACAGGGGTGGGGAGGTTGTTTTCTCTGGGGCCTCACACCTTTCACGCTGTTTAGAGAGATTACATTCCAAAAATGCCACCGAAGAGGCAGACAGGATAATCAATCACGTGAGTACACAACACGCACGGCGCTCGTCTGCTGGCTGCGTCCGTCTGCTGGAGCCATAAATCAACGCCGTGCTGTCAGAGGGGTCCGACATGAGCTGCAGAGGAATAGGAAGCAGCGCTCGCTCTCCGGCGCTGCACGGGTGCCAGGCAAAGCGACAGAGGACAGATAACGCTGGGTGATCTACTGTGTGTGTCCTTGTAGCTTGCCACAGTGGCCGACAGCAACCTCATTAATGTAACACAGTGCAGCCGGCGCACAGGTGACCTCATTACTCTCCTCTCCAGTCCCAAAGTGTTGCCTGCGTTTACCCTCTGTAAGTGTGTGTGTGTGTCTGGCGTTTTCACAGTCATGAATCAGTGCAACAAACCACCGTCACACTGCTTTGATAGCAGCTCTCTCCTGTTTAGCTCGGTAATTATAAGGCGCGCTCCTGGATTTCTCCAGTAAATTCCTAATAAAAATTCCAGTGGTCGAGCGATAAAGCTCCAGGAAAACACAGGTAGGAACTGGGGGAAGAAAAAAAAAACACTTATTATGGTTTCTCTTGTTTAACGTTACCATTAAAAGTAGAACGTGTCCTGAAAACAACACGAAGGTCACAGGGCTGGTTAAATCAAATACAAAGAGAAACTCCCTTTAAAGCGCACTCCTAGTGGAATCTAGCTGCAAAATACTTTATAGGACTTTCCATTTGACAGGGAGGAGTTCTGTGTATTATCTTAACTCGTCTTGTTTCTGGCCATAAATTGGTGGTCCTCCACCTTTCAGCTGATTTAGCGATGCCATTAGTTAGCAGTTGCTTACTTACACATGCAGAAGTTGTGGAGCAACACTGTGAAATTAAATAGTGAAGACAATTCCAGTGTCATCTCTCCTTTAGCTCCGTTTTTGGTCTCCACCAACTGCCTCTATACTTTACTCTGCTTGGCAGAGGCTAAGTCACATCTGCATGAATATCTCAAGATGTGTGAATGTGATTCTGTCATTTGAGGGAACTGGTCCTTTAAGGACCTAGAGTGAAGCAGCCGAATGTTTTTTTTTAATGTGAGACAGTGAAGTGCAGAGCTCTTCGGGTAAGTACATGTTTGTGCTGTCAGGGACGTGATGTGGACAGCTGAGAGCTGTTGTAAGGGGATCTGCTGCTGATGATGGTGATGATAGTGCGGCTTATTGGCCTGTAACTCCGCTGTCTACTGTAATAGCAGCGCTGACAGATACAGACCACCCACTCTCCTCTGGCCAGAACACATTCATCATTCTCTGACTCTTTTTTTTTTCCCACCACTCCGACATGTCAGCCTGAGGGAAGAAAAATATATACAGAACCTGCAATCTGCATGTTTCACTTTCGAAGAGAGGGGATGTTACAGATTTGCAGGACGACCAGAATAATAAAGTATCATGATTTCAAGTATCTGGTTCATATTGAGGAGTCGACCGCAGTGCAGCAAGCACGAGACGCGGTACGAAATGTGGGCAGGAGGAAGCAGTTGCCATCACGCTCGCTCCTCTACTTTCTGTCCAGCTCAAATTAAACCTGCCACACACAAGTCAGAAAGGTAGAGAATCATATTTTACTACAGTACTACTTAACAAACGTAACTTTGAGGCATGACGTCGCCCGCTCAGGCTAACTCACTCTCCCCCTGCTCCGCTGTGATCTTCTGCTTCTTTTACATTTTAAGTATAGACTAGATATGAGCCAGATTTTCTGAAGGTCTACGATAGCATTACCATTGTATTATATTAAAACCGATTTAGCCACTGGTGCTCCGTTTCATGCTGTTTGCGCCATATGGAGAAACGACCTGTGAAGAGAAACCAAGCTGCTATACTGGTCTTTAACCTTTGTGATGACATGGTTTTTGTATCTGCACACATGAACACAGAGTTCGATAAACTCGCTTTCCCACTCGAGTCTGGATTTTGTTTCTCATCCATAACTCACTCGTCTCCGTGAGATATCCGGGGCCCCCGGGAGCTGCTAGACTGGCAGTAATCCAATGCACAATCCATATGCGTTTGTCGGTCAGAGCGTGCGCGTTGCCTTCACTCCCCCCCCCTCCCAGTCGACCAGGACGTTGCTGCTTCACCGACTCCGAGCCCTCCAGGATGTGATGTCACAGCCTCGCATCAACAACAAAGCGGAGGCCGCTGAATGGGTTGATTCATCTCATCTCTGGAGAGATTCCTGCCATGTCTGCTGCGCTCCAGCTCTCGTGTCTTTCATCCTCCGTCTCCCTCCGTCATGACAGTGATTAATGACCCTCAGCTGCCATGTGCTCCCTCAATGACACTCCCATCTTACTTTCCTCTCCTCTTTGCTCTGTCTCACAAGATGAAGCATTAAAGTGGGAGAGTGTGGCCAGAGAAACAATTGATGCCACATGTTCTCAGAGGGGGAGAAAAAGTGGGAAAATACTGACATTGGTCAAGACGGCGAAAGAAGGAATCCAGGTTTTTCACAGACCTGGAGGTGTTCATGCTCTGCAGTGGTAGTGCCAACTAACTATAGAAAGGTTGAGGCTGAGCGGATCAACGGGTCAGTCTGAGCACTGCATCACTCCTGATACTCGCACGGTATCAGGAGTCAGAGGTCATTGGGAGGGAAAGGGAGACGAGAGCAACTCAATGAAACTATGTGAAAACAACAAATGCACCTACTCTTCGTGTTACTGCAGTAGTTCACACCAAAAAGGTTTATTTAAATGCATGTGATAAGTGCATAAAATGCTTTTTCTGGGTGTAAATTAAGCCTCAGTGTCTGAATGGTTAACCCTCAAACACCAGCTTTCTCCCAGGACGTGCAGGTGCTGAGAGGCAGGGAAACGTCTTTCGCCCTCTGTGTCACTTCCCGTGTCTCTGTCACTTCACTCCTTTATTTGTCCTGATGCCTCTCCCGTCACCTGATCCCCACGTGTCAGACAGAAGTGCCCCCCCCTCACTCAGCATGCCTGACAGCTGACAGACAGCAGGGCGGAGGGCAGCGGGGACGGCACGAGAATGACACAGCTAATGCATCTCCCTCGCTCTGTTCATGTCTCTCCGTCTATTCTGCCGCTACAGCCTCCCTGCATAGAAAAATCCTGCATTGTGGGGGGGTTGAGGGACATTTCTAGGAACCCATTTTCACTGCAATCGAACACAAACTGTTAGCTCTTACGCTCCACTAAGATGCATAACTCGGTGTGTTGCTGTTTCCAATGAAGTTCAGTTCAGTTGAGGCATTCTGCATAACTGTTTACTTTATAATTCGCTAAAGTTAAGAAATCTGCTGCCATTTCATGCATTACTCCTCCGAGGTCTGCTGGCGATGCAGAAACAGCAGACTCCACGTTCGCTGTTGGACAACAATGAACGTATATCCATATAAAACAGCCACTCTTTAAGTCAGCTCCGTCTGTTTTTTGCCATCTTACTTTTCAGACAGATAAATACAGAAGAATACAGAGAAGAGGGAAAAGGTTAAGCCTGGGTCCCAACATCAGCACCTGCCTGTTACACACACACACACACACACACACATCATGAATTAACCATTAAGAGATAAAACAGCCGAAACAGACAGAGCCTGTGACCTTGGGATTATTTCAGTTTAAAAGCTTCCAAACACCTTCCCAGATTAACCCCTGATGACCCCCATCCATATGCTGAGACGTTATCGTAACGTTTGGTCTAAAGAGACGGTTTTTAGGTCAACTCCCAGACAGGCAGTCAGGATTCATCCTGACTTATCAGCCCCGGCTCCAGCTCGTTTCCGTCTACCACCCACTCCTCCTGGTCCTTCACTTTCCCTCAGCTGTTCAAACACAACTCTTCTATTTATATGCATTAGCCTGAGAATATATTTACTCGTGACCAGTGAAGCAGCGCAGTATGAAAGAGCATCAGTTTAGCTTGTCAAATTACCCCGTGCCTGTTCTGCGTTAGCTGCTAATGACAGATAATTGAGCTGCTGGCAGGTTTGTCCGCCTGGTTTTATGCTGAGACGAGAGTCCTCCATCGCATCAGTGCTGCTCCGCCGTCATGGCAGGAGTGATGTTGACGAATGTGTGTCAGCAGGGAGAACGTGGTTCCTGCCTCCAATGGGATTGTAATAATTATTATTATTATTATTATTGGAAAAATAGATAAATAAACTGACAGTTTTGACGGATGGACAAAAAAGAAAAGTGATGGAAACATATACATTAAGAATGAGCAGATAAAAAGATGCAAAATAAGGAAGAAAGACAAAAAAATATCAAATACAGCTGAAAAATTACAACAAACATTAAAATTAACTTTAAAATACAGCTGGTGACCAAACATAGACACAAAATAATCACCAAGAGAAAAAAACATGGACATAGAGTTGAGGGCAGCGGTAGTTCAGCTGGCAGAGCAGAGGTCTACACACCCCAGGGTCAGTGGTTTGATTCCCCGTTCTTGCTGACAAGACATTAAACCCCATAGTAGCACCGACACGTACTGTCTGACAGCTGTCCAACAATGTCCCTGAGGGGATCAATGAAGTATATTATTGTTCATAAATGCCCATAAACACCCTAACCCTAACCCGATGGAGCCAAACATGTTCAGAATGACCACTAACACATGGAAAAACAAGCAGACCCGGGGTCCTACATACAGCACGGGGTCAGGGGTGGGGTCAGGCGCTTCGCCCTAGCTGGGAAGGACATTTGCGATCAGCTCATATCATACAAAATAAACTCTACAAACCTGAGAAACTGGTTAACGGACTCGACAATACACCAGAGGCACAAACGAAGACTGGTGTGGAGCCAGCAGGAGCCTGTGCAGCAGTCGTTTCTGCATTTTCTGTCCCCTGTACGTTTGCCGCGCAGCTGCAGCCATTTAACCAGTGTGTTCTCAGCTTTCCACCCACAGCAGTGTGGGCAGCAAAGGCCAATTTATGGTTCATTTGCTCGATACATCCAGTGTAATTTAATTCATTGTCAAGAACCTGTGAAAAAGTTTAATGGCGGTATAGAACGAAAAGAATTAGCGATACCAAAGGAGATTAGAAAAGCATTAGGATCTGGGAGGCTCGGCCGCGGTGCTTAACGACTCCTCTGTCCCGAACAAATCAGTTTTACAAAGCAAAGCTGCTCTCAGCAGAATTACAGCCGCGGTTAGCCACTCTTATTGCCTGCCCCCATTAACTGGGTCCTACCTGAAGAGGGATCGGTGGAATAACAACATTAATTCAGCCTGCTGTCAAACAGGTTAGTCTCTGGGAAAAAGAAAAAAAAGTTCTCATGAAGTAAAAACGGCTCCTCCGGCTTGTTTCCTAGAGTTTGCACGAGTTCTTCTGCTCTATTTAGTTTGAGTAATATATAATATCATCAAATCAAATTAGAGCATTTAAACCACAATGTCATCAGGAAGTAAAACCTACTGTAGCTGCTCCCTGTCCTTTAATATGATGGGAGGTTGTTTGACATCTGACTGACCCTTCTGATGCACCTGAACAAGGCAGTCGCAGGGCAGGGGGGTAGGGACAGGGGTTCATGAGGACCAGGACCGACCCAAACCTTCAGGAAATGAGGAAGTAGGAGACCTGGTGAGTCCTTCACAAATAAAGCCTTATTCTCCCCTGCTTTTGGTTTGAAGTGATGCTAATTTTAAATTAAATTTAGTTCAATGAAAATAGTCAAACTGTACTCCGTGAGTAAATGTGCTTTGGACATAATCTGTCTTTCAGGTCCTAAAAGGACCGAAAAGTTCGGCGTTCCCACAGGAAACTGGGATGCAAAGAGCCAGATGTGAAAGAAGTACAGTGCAGTGTGATACAGAGAGAGAGAGAGGAGCAGAGCGAGGGTGAGGGTGAGGGAGGGCGGTGCAGAGGGGAAGGGCTCGTATTGATCATCCGCCAGGTGTGATGGATAGCGCAATAAGTGGCAGCGGCCAGCGGAGGAGAGGAGGGAGTGATTTCTGCTTTTCAAAGTCCTGATGAATGAGAGCGTCAGGGGGGAGGCTGGCGTCCTGAGCCCGGCTCGTGATGGACTGCTGTGTCAGACGGAGAGAAATTGAAGGAGAACAGAGAGGTGAGGGGAGTGGAGGGAGGACAAGAGGGTGAGCTCGGGGATGGAGGGGGGAGATAAAAAACTTAAACTTTCTTTATCTGTCACATACACGCAGTGAAATGTGTTCTCTGCATTTGACCCATCCCCCCTTGGGGGGAGCAGTGAGCAGCCATAGGCGGCGCTCGGGGAGCTAGCGCTGGGTGTCTCGCTCAGGGACACACCTGGTACGGGGGGTGGGCTGGGTGCCTCAGCTGAGAATCGAACGCGGGGCTGCCTTAACCACTCTGCTACCAGGCCGCCTTATCAAGGGACATCAAGGAAAATGTGAGGAGGAAGGTAAGTGAGAGGGGGGGCGCGGTGGGAGCAGAGATTTTAGGAAGGAGAGAGAGATGAGGGCAGGAGGCGACAGCAGAGTCAGTTCATCTTTATTAATGGCCAAAGAGCAGAGAGGGAGTTATTAAAAAGGAAAAAGATGAATGAAAGAATGAGTGTGAACCAAGGGGGGTGGGGGGTGACAAAGGGAGATGTGATATATGCCTCCTCCCGGCTTTCTGAAATCCAATAATAACACTGAGCAATGGGCCAGCTGGTGGACGGGGGGGGCTCCTACCAGAGGAGACCTGACGGGGGCAGCAGAGAGACTCACACCGGGGAACGGATGTCATTCAGCTGCCTCTGTTACCCCTCAGGGTAGGATCGTGTTTTTATTTTTAATTCAGCGGAGTCCTGAAGGGTTCAGGCCTCGGCCGTGTTGTGGATGTTATTTAAAGATCAAATTTAGATTTATTGAAACACATCAACTGAAAACTCAGACTTTTAATTCGGCCCATTTAGCATCAATTACATCTTGAGGGTCCTCTTGGGCGAGTCCCTACCGGACTCCCCGTCTGGATTTGGGCTGTTTCTCACATCTTTCCTGGCACAGCCTCTCAAGCTCCGTTCGACTGGATGGGAAACGACTGTCCACTGACATCTACGGGTCTCTCCACAGACGTTTAATGAGGCTTAAGTCTGGACTCTGAGCGAGTCAGAGTCTTTCAGCTCATTTCCAACTTCACTGTGTTCGTCTAAATAAAAAATAAAATCAGCCGTCTACACAGGCTGCGTGTCGTGTTTCATCTGCTTTTTTATGTACATGCATAAAACAGAAATCCAGCAAACATGACTAAGTTTCATTCTGTTTTCAACACTTAAACGTAACCCAAACATCAACTGCTTTCATTACAGAGGCGTTGTAACACAATATATTTCTTACAGGAGAACAGTTCAAGTATGTCTGAAGTGCAGTAACTCAACTCTGAACAGCACCATTTGTCTTTGGGGTTGTCTGAATGTCAGACTGCAGGTGCAGGGCGGTTTGCAAAGAGCCCACCTGCTCAACACTGTTTCACATTTCAGACACGGAGTGGACAAAATCTTGGAACCTTGACAAGAATCATCTCTCGGCATTGAAAAATGTCTGTTGTTAGAAAACCAGGGAGCAGAGACTGATCCAGACGCCTGAAAAAAGAGAAACAAATAAAAAAGGACCGGTAGATGCAGTAATAATATTCCTGCATTTGAAAAATGACAGTTTATGCTCAGATGCCAAACAAACAGTCCTGAATCGTCTCAACGCGTAGTTTGGGAGGCGGCTGAGCATTAATGGATGTGTGGGCACGAGATGGCCACAACTCTGGATGAATAAATCACGGCAAGCACTGAAACAACAGGTTCTGCAGCTACGGTTGGACAACAGAAGACGCTACCTTCATCCTCCATGACCCTCTTTCCCACGTGTGTCTGAAAAAGAAGTTGTCCTTCGTGGCTTCCAAGTAACTGACAAATGAAGACGTATTAGCTGGGAATGTCATCAAGCTGCGATAAATATCAAACAAAGCTCCGGGAGAACAGGTCATTCAGCCAAAAGTGGTTTGGGAGTGAGTGTTTTAGGATGAACGCTCTGTTTAGGTCTCCCTCCTCTGCAGTGACACAGTCTGTATAAATCTGCATTCCCAGAACTTCATCCATTACGGCTGTGATTTCCAGCCTTCAGGACCCTCATGTGTATTATGGCCTAGGATTATGATGCATCTTCCACCGCAGAATCAATGTGAGAGCAGAGACGTTAAGTCAACACACCGTCTCCGTAGCTATGGCCTCAGAAACCAACAATTAGAACCACTTCAGAACCACTGAAGCGCCGCTGCACAGCTACGCCTGGTGCTGCGTTATGTTTGGGATCCTGGGGGCCCGAGCGTCACCTCCTGTGGGACAAGGTGACTCCCAACGAGAGGTGGCACCGCGTATATCTCCTAATACGGCCATTCACAGCTCGCCCCACAACACACGCACAGACACACAAACTATTGCACAACTCCTTCATCTGAACTTCTTAACACACATTAGCTGCTCGAGCACTATGGCAACCACTCATCAGCCATCATTAGCTGAGCAACCTTTACTGCCGAGAGCCCAGCAGAACCACTCCACACGACGTAGGAACCTATTACCCGGCATTGAATTCACTTAAGCACAAATGTGAGGTACTTTCATTTTACTTTATATTTGTGTGGAACGATATTGTCGACGGCAAATTAAATGACAAATAATTAGGATAAATGTATTTTTTATCATTTCCAGACAGTTTTGTGTTAGAATATATTACAAAACATTTTCCTGTTTATACAAACATTTAATTAATATTTTGTATATTTGTATTATTAGTGCTCTCACTTAAGTGAAGCTGGAAAAAACTACTCAAATCATTACCCAAATAGAGAGGAGATCAGAGGTGGCTGACAGAAAAGCCATTGTACACGGCGCTGGAAGATTGAAGTAGTCAGCTGAACAGGGGATGAGAGGAGAGGAGGAAAACGGGAGAGTGAGAGAGAAGGAGGAGCTGAAGCAAGACAAGCTCATTAAAGAGAGGGCAGCAGTGTGACAAATGATGCATGGAGCTGGCAGCATTGATCTCCCTCCTTACGAGCAGGGTGTCTGGGCAGGGAGATGCATGGAAAAGTGTGTGTGTGTGTGTGTGTGTGTGCCTGGGACTGAGAAATACTCAGGTGCCACTGCTCTAATGGAGAGGCCAGTGCCGCCAGCCTGTTGACAGATGACTTGTCAGTGGAAAAGGGGGAGAGGAGAAAGGAAAGAGGAGAGGTGGTGATTAGATAGTTGTGCTAATGCTTGACCCGCTCTACCCCAGTGTCTGTCCTTCATGGAGGCTGGAGCTGGGGGGTGGACACGAGGGCCAAGCAGTGAGGAAGACTAAAAGAAGGAGAGCCTATACAGTAAATGATAAAAAATGTGTGACGATGGTGGACTGACATGTTTAATCGACAGTTTTCTTGGCACTACTCAAATCTTAAATTGAGATTATTTAAATTATACGTTTAATAAATCTACATCTCACCCTCTGTCATGCATTTGTACTTTAAAGGCGATTGAGAAATGTCTGTCCAACCAGTCTCTTTTTATTTATTTTATTTTATTTACTAAAGGTAAAAAAGTATTACAGAGTTTAATACTTTATCATTTTTACTACCCTATAATTCATTTTAGTCATTAGCTACCTTTCTAATTAATAAATTCTATATTAGATTTGTGGCCTTGTGTATGTAAAATTACTGAGAGCTTAATGTTTAAGGAACTAACGTTGATTTTCATACTTTTGGGCCTGATTGAAGCGATTTTTCTGGGTTATGATAACTCAGATAACACTACAACCATAACCACATGCATGATAAACACATTTTTAGATTCGGGTTGACTTACCCTTTCTGGTGATAACATTAGTTCTGGTGTCCACAGTGAAGAAAAGTCCATGAATCCAAAAAAGACGCTTCTTAACCGCAGAACCTGCCTGAGAATCTTCACATTTTTACGTTTTTCCAGTATAAAAGGAATCCAGTGACAGTTGAACAAATACTGATGTACTGTAAACAGTAACTGTTAACAGTTAATACGGCATAAATTTAATGATGCTAGTTTGTCAATATGTGAACCAATGTAGCATTGAACGCACATAGCTAACCACTGACATTAGTATGCGTCCTGATTACGTTCCCCAAAGCATTATGGGGTATGTAGTTTTTAATCAAAACAAGACGACAACAACCAAACAAAATCACAAATCATTATTAATAATACGAACTTCTCTAAACTATCACATTAAAATCCTGTTCATGTTAATGTGACGCAGTTAGGTTGACCTGTAATGTGTTATTTATCATGTCTTTAGCATGTTATTTATCATGTCTTGTTATTTCCTGATAATTTAGGGGTAAATCCACGATAGTTATTTGTGTATAGTTTCTACTGTTGGGTTCAGCTGTTTAAGAAGTATTTAGTATTAGTATTTCATTTTTATTCTATTTATGTACTTGTTATTTCCCCAAATTTTACAGCATTGGTACAAATACTTCCTCCACCACTGCTGTATTCAGTTGCATTAGCATTTAAATTGTAAGGTATACTCAAAGTACAGCCTAAAAAATGTGTGAGGAGACGTACCAGGCAATGTGCCAGTGGGTTTGTGGTTGGCAAAGAGAAGAGCGGAGCAGCCTCACTATTGGCAGCAAATACACAGCTTCTGTGTGTAACGTCCAATATCTGTAGAAATGTAGTTATCTGGTTCAGTATAGTAATATAACAACACTGGGGCTTAATGTGCACTAACAAGACCTGAGGTACAATGTCACCATTGTCACCATCTCCCGTTTATTATCTCACAACCACTAAGATTTATGACCCCCTGAGTTGGAAACCACTGGAACAAAGAAGCTGGTTAATTGGTAACAGGTGAGGTCATGAGCGAGTATGAAAAAAGCACCAAAAAAAAACTCTGATACAACAGAATCCAACTTTTATAAAGGCCACTGTTGAATGTGCATGACCTATGAGCACTCAGAAACCGTTCATGGTGTGACTCTTTGCCTGCGGTCCAGATCTGTTTGCTACTGAAAATGTATGGTGCAAAGACGTTTGATGCACTGAGCCTGACCAACAATGAAACATTTCCCCAAAGGTATTTTGCACTTTCTTGTTCTTCGCTTTTAAATAATCGCCTGTCACCAACTAATGAACGTGTGCACTAAAGAAGCTCTAATTTACCTAAATTCGCTGACAGCTTGCCATGTAGTAAACACAACTGTGCAAAAGGGTTTGTCAATTTTATTATAGGTTAGAATAAAACCATTATCCAGGACGACAGTTTTATGGATTTCTATGTGTATGCGCAAAGATGCTAATGTCTGTGTGCATTATTGGCAGATAGGCCAAGACAACTGTGAGGACAAAGTAAAAAGAAAACTGTTTGCAAAAGAGAGGCAGCCATAACTGGAGGGAAGGAGGCAGGAGAAGAAGAAAAAATGAGTAGGTTTGTTGTGATTCAGGCAGCCACACTGGCACTATCATTACCATACATCAGGACAATAAATGAGGCTTTCAGCAAGCGGTAATAAGAATTTGATAAATCATGAGCCAAGAATTAACTAGACGTCAAAACAATGAGAGCACCCTGATAGATGAAGAGAGGATGATGGCATAGATTAGTCAGATCTGAGCATGGGAGAAGAGGAGGGGAGAGAAGAGAGGAGTCTGCACAAGGTCAGGCGAGGTCTAAGGACGGGTCGCCCGCAAGGAGAAGATTCTCAATTTGCACATTGAGGAGCAGGAGTGAAAAACATCTGAGTGAAAACACTGTGAAGCGAAAAGGCTCGAATGCACAGTTAAGGTGGAGAAGTTGGTGCATCAACTGAAACGATGAGCTGAACAGTGGTTGAGACGTTCAGTGTGGACTGAAGTGCCCCGAACTGACACTGCCAACACAAATTTTTACAGCTCATCTGCCTTTTATTATTATTTTAAACTTCACCGTCTGTGTCGCTCAAAGCTTTTCCTGCCTCCAACCCTGCTGCCACAGTGACTCCTCTTTTCACAGGTTGAGGGATGTGACAGGAGGATGTTTATTTAATGAGAGCAGTCTGGAGGGGGTAATGAAATCTACCCTAACACCATTAACAAGCTTATCAGCTCCTGGGACACACGTCAGCATGCTGCAGCCTTTTGTTCTCTGGCTGGAGGCTGCCCCCATCCCCAGAAGGACAGACTGCTGACACCTATCTTGAGAAATTAAAAACTGACCATCAATCTGTGTTTTGAATCTATCGTTTTCCACTTAGCGTCTTATAAAAAGGCGCGGAGGAGACGGGATACGATGGCAGGTGTCTGACAGGCGCGTGTAAGGTATCTGCAGAAGTGTGGGAGGCGGAGGGTTTGTTACCTGACCACACAGTCACTCAGTCTCCCTCTGTGTTGCAGTAAATGATGCTGATGGATGGCCTTGAATTTCTTTTTGGCTAACACATGCACAGATAAGCCTCCACAGCAGCACATACAGGAAGTCTGCGCATGTATGGGGCAATAAGTGAGCTGCTTTTTCCTCTTCGTATTTTCGGGACAGAAGTTCCAGCCTGGCGTTGCTGTTCCATGTGAATCATACAATATTCTCTGTAAGGCTCATTTGCTGAGCATTACATTAGAGCGAAGCTGCTGATGGCCACACAAAAGCCATGTAAATGAGCTGTGAGAGAGGCCCATCAATCATCATGCCAGATGCGCTCTCCCATTATTATTTATGGCCATAATTGGCCCATGTTTCCTCAGGCAATGACTCTGCACTGATGGATCTGATGATGACTCTGCTCAGCCAAACAATCAGGAAAACGTCAGACGGACGGGAAGAAGACGGAGGACAGAAGGTGTGCATGTGATAAAATAAGTAAGGATGTGTTTACATGATACAAAATGGTTCCTAAAGCAAGTTGGCTTTAGATTTAATGTGGCACAAAATGGGGTAGAATCACTTCATTCCGAATCTAATTCTTTCTCCCAATTTATTCGTCAAGTTTCCACCTAATAATTTCCAAACAGTCGACAATAGAAAACTTTCCACTACTGGTACATCAAGATAAACAGTCAGTGGCACAAATTTGTTGCAGAACAAGTCTGCATAATGAGATCATGTAATTAAAACATTGTTAGTCCGACTGCAATTGTTGGAGAACAATGTTTCATGGATTCATTCTGAGAAGATTGAAAAGTGGAAACATCCGCCACCATTTTTCATCTCTTTAGTGGAAACAGAAGCGCAGACGATGGTTAACTCACTTGCATCACGTGCACCACTGTTATTTATTGGCTGTTTCTTTTTCACTCGCTATGTCTCAACAGATGTTACCCCATAACAAGTGGTCGTGAGTCAGAGGACAGACAAGCAAAGAATGTCTTGAATCAAATTACAGTTTTTGGTATCAACGTATAATTCTTCTCATTAGCAATTTGGGTACAGATATCGAGGTAGAGTTTATTCCTACATTCCTGCTCAGTGTTCTGGACGTTTAAAGTGTGCATGTGAACAGGTGGAACGGAAACTTGCTCGCTGACTCGCGGTGTCATCATGGGCATATAGTACCTTACCTAGTCCAGGAAGCATGATAGTGATTTCAACACAGCACAGGACAGTCATGCACACAGCATTCTTTTCTCTTTTCTGTCTCTGGTGTAAGGTTTTGGTCAAAGGTCTAACACCCTTTGGACACAAACCTGAGTCCAAATTGACTCATTCCACAAATCCATGGCCCGTTCAGGGTTGATTGAACGCGTCTGATTCCAGTCAATACGCGCTGGCGTTCTTCGTGAGAAACACTGAGGGAATTGAGCCGTGGACTGTCAGGGGACAGACGCCGAATTTCAACAGCTGACTTGAGCATTGATGGGCAGAGCTCAGAGGTCACTGGGTAAGTGGTCTACGTTGGGTGCTTATGGTCACTTTCTCTTTCTGCTCCTGCCTTTCCTGGATGTGAGTTAATGGCTGTGTTCAGTCAGGCTGAGTGGAGTTTGTGTTGAGGCCGTAGGAATGTTGCCCGTCACAGTTTGTCACCAGTCATCACGGATGTGTTGAAGAGTTCTGTCAGTATGCCTCTACCTCCTCCAGCTGGCAGGTAGACTAGTCGTTGGCAGGTCTATTTCCCCCTTGTCTTACACCAAACGGCATCACGTTAGATTAGAGCATGTGTTGTTGAGTGCAGGTGCACTGAGTATGCATGGCCAATGAGTGTGACTCTGCCAGGCAGACTCAGACAATGTGTTTGTTCGAGCTCATTTGGCCCAGAAAACGCTGACCTCTGTAACTGATGATCGGCATTTCCTCAAGGTTTTCCCCTTTTTGAGTTTTTTTTTGCACCTAAGTTGTTGCGTGCGGATTGTCGTAACCTTTCTGACCCTATTATTACACAACTCACCGAGGAGGTCACAGACTTTTACTCTTTCTCTCCACGCCCAAAGGATGCTGCAGCAGTAAATGTATTCATAAGAGTACATTTCAATCGAGGGACAAAGAACGAGATTCCTGTAGCCTTGTAAACCAGTTAATGTTGATGCCAGAGGTCGAAGGTTAAATTCACACTGAATTCACATTCATGCACTTCTTACGGCTCACTTTTGTCAATGATATGTGACAAACACGTTTCTTTTTTTGGTCCAGCCGAGTCAGATAAATGTGTTGCAACCAACTGGCCTGTTTGTAGAAAAACACATGAGCATTTGTTGTATTGTGCGTTATTCTGAAACAAACATGACATCAGAGGATGATGAAAGCGGTGGGTAATGTGAGCGAACGTAGATTAATGAGCACATGCCACGGCCATGGGAGGTGATCCTGGAGTGTGTTACATGTGAAATAAAACATCTGCGATAGACTCTTTCCAAACACGTAACCCGGTCTCACCCCAGAATTATGTTATTGCACAGGAACTCAACCCTGACACTGAAAGGTACAATTAGTCACAACCCGGCGTGTCACGAAATGCACTCTTTGTGTTGGATTGTGAGCGAACTCGCAGTGTGTTTTCTGTGGAGATAATGTGGAATGACAGAGCTAGAAGGGAGCTGTCGGCTCAGAGCGTGTCTAGCTCGGCGCTGACAGACGTGCAGTCATACTCGGCTGTATCTTGGCTGCTTCCACTTGCTCAGAAGTACAGTGGAGGCAGAGCGAGCGGACTGGGCCACAAACTCTGTCACATTCAGATAGACATGTGGTAGTGCAGTGTGTCTGAACCAAAATGTTGTGTTTGGTTTTTTTAGCCTATTTTAGCCACATTTGAGGAAAAGAGGCCTGAGACGATGACGTTGCAGGTCCGTGCAGAAAGTTGACCCACCCCTGATTCTCTCTGAAATCACACAGCACTTCAGCAATAGAGATTTGTTTATACAGACATCAGCGCTGCCAGAGGAAGAATCCCAGTGACATCTCCTCTGGCACCACCATGAAGTTGACATTTGTGGTTTGGAGTCATTGATTTGAACTGTTCTGAAGTGTCTAGCGCTGTTTGTGAATGGACTGCATTCACTGAATCTCAGGGTTCTTCGAATTCACAGTTTTCCGCAGCGAAACAAACTATTTTAGTAAGAAAAGAACCATTGTAACCTTCATGAAAGAAGATTTATTGAAGCGTTGTTGCATTAGTAGTGGAACAGCTCATTAGCAGCATTCAAAGTGCCGGTACGTGCATATGATGCTTTACTCTAGTAGATGTACTAAATACTTGCTTTATGTACACAAACACTGTACACTAAGCACAAACATACAAGTACTTCTTGGGGAATTTAACTTGAACTTTTGCAGCTTATGCAAGTTTTCCCAAAATACTAGCATCTTATCTTACACTCATTATGCAAAGTGAGATGCTGGTTATGCCTTAAACACGTTCAGCCGCTGTGCGCTCTGACTCGGGTAGTTACGGTTATGTGAGACCATGTCCCACAGAAGGTCCAGGACATATTTCCACAGTGGTTTTGGATGTAAAAACAAAACTTTATGAATGCAGGAGTCCAGGTGCTTTATATTTCCGTGACATTAAACCTAGAGACTGAATGAAAACACTGACACTTTCAAACAAAATTACAGAAAATTAAGACCCAGTGAATGATTTCTTATATTTCTTTTTGTCTTCTTTGCTTCCTGAACACCCCCCCCCTCCCACAGGCCCCCTCTGTCTCTGGCTGTAACACACATCTTTCAGGCGATGGAGGAAGTCTCTCTGACAAACTGCGCTTGCTTTTCCTTTCAGGAGAGGATTGATGAGAGTCCCGTCTCTGTGACTGACAGACTACATAAACAGCTAAATGTGTGGCTCAGAGCTGTCTGGCAGCCAGCCCCCCCCCCTCCCTCCCGCCGCCCCCCCTGTGCAGGCAGAGGCTGTACTCACACTGACGTCCTGAGGGCCTGTGAGGGAAGAACGAGGCCGGGGGCTGGCACTGTTCTCATACGCCTACACCCCTGATGTAGATACACTGTGTGCAAGCTGCTATTCCGAGCGTTGCATGTAATTTGGTGTGATGTTCTCATAGTATTAACTTGTAATCTTAATTAATTCATGAACATTTGGGCGCATTTCAGAAGCATGTGTGATGTTCCAAGTGATATGTCCCACAGCAAGTGTGTAATTCTACTTTGTGATGCCCAGAAGGGAGGAAACAGACGGGGCCAAATTACGAAATGCTGTTTTACACCGAATTTTCTTCCACATTAGTCGAGTTTGTAAAAGAGAAATAGAGCATAACAAAGGCCTGGTTACAGAGATTTTCCAAAGCAAAACAGCTTCAGTGGTATGTTCATTCGCTCTACCTGCGTTTCCCTGAGAAGCTTTGTTGGGCTGCTCCCCCCTGGTCAAAGCAGGCGTGTGCCTCCATCTGCTGGTGACAAGCAGCGGCTACAGTTCAGCTTCATGCAGTGTTAGTAAAGATGTGAAGCTTCACCTGATGAAGAACCAGCACAATACTTTATTTTGTGTTATATTTTTTTTTTTAATTAACGAAGACCATTTAGAGATTTTCCTTACAAATATTTCCCTTTAACCTGTTGTAGCATTCACATCCAAAGTAGTTTTAAAGGGAGACACTCAGGTAGAGGACCCGAGTGATGTGTTTAGTGATCATTTCCAATGTCTTTCATTTACGTTTATTTATTAAATATATATATAACATGTCAGGAACGGGATTCAGTAAATATGACTCTGTCTATTTGTTTCATACACATACTTCTTTTTAAAACGCTTCCAACTGCTTGTGTGAGCTGCATATAAAAAAATACTTTCTTCAAAAATATATCTGTAAATACAGTGAACATTTAACATAAAAAGAATTGAAGGGAAGGACGTTCTCATGTGTAACAGACATGGAAGCTGCATCTTCTAACACTGACATAAGTCACATATGTGTCAGTGAGACATCAGAAATGTGACACAGAGAGGCCGGTACATCGCTTACAGGAGACGTCAGACCACCACCTGGAGGATTTCAGCCGCCTGCTTGGGTTTGGACTGGGTGCAGTCTGACTTGTTTCCGCCTCCTTTCTCTGCCGTAGCCGTTTTCTCACAGCTCTCCGTCTGACCACTCTGCTGGTGGCCGAATTCAAAGCTAATCCTGAGCTCCCCCATGCGACAGCGAGGGAGGACGTCTGGGGTCCACTCGATGACAAACGGACCGGCCTCCTTCAGATCTGGACCGCCCAGTCCTGGCACACACACGACGGGACAGTGTAAGCACCGTGCAGGACAACTTTTGCTCATGCAGTCACAGCTGGCACTCACCGACTTTGAGGAAGGTGCGGAGCTCCATGGGTCGTATCGCCTGCGGCCTGTATCCCTCTGGTTCCGGCGGAGGATCGGGACAGCGGAAAGGTGAGTAAGAGCCATCAGCGTTTCTTACAAAACTCTGAGAGAGTTCCAGAGGCACCTGGAGACGTGGAGACAGACACAAACTTTAGTGCTGAGTAAAGCTTGGGTTTTCTCTTCTTTAGATTTTGGCAGCTGGACAGTTGAAAGGTTCCACTGGCTGACTCGAGCATTTACCTCCGGTGTGTCAAAGATGCGCTTGACCTGCGTGAGATTAGTGATGTGCCAGGTGTACTTAGAGAGAGACCCGAGAGGAAGTCCGTCATTCCTCACAAACGCTGACATCAACAAAGAAAGAGAGGTTTGTTAATCCAGAGGTGCAGAAGCATGCTGTAACATTTCTTCTTCTCTTTGGTTACAATGTCTGCTCTGTGTCTCACTTCAAACGCTGACGGCTCTATGGTAGAATATTTACATGATTAATGATGTTTCTCCTACTTGTTGTGAAGTTAGGCAGTCTCCTCTTCTTCGACCCGAGCGACAGACGATGCTGCAGAGCGTTAAAGAACCCCTGAGGAATGTGGTACACCAAAGGTTGTGGTTTCCCTGGTGGGAAAAAGGGAAATAATTAGTGAACTTCAGAGGTAGGCTAAGTGCAAACGAGCTGCATTAAAGGTCCAAACTCTGAGAAAACGCGCGTCAGCTTACCGTCGAACCGGTAGTGCATCGTCTGATGGATCCTCTCTGTGACACCGGTCAGCCACTGATGGAAGCTCATCGTCACCGCATCCTCATCGACAGCCTGGGAACTCCCTGAGGAATGCACGCACGGGTTAGTTTAGATCACAGAGCAGAACAAACTCTTTTCTGTGTGTCTACCTTACTTAAAATGAAACTTAAAGTCACTTTCAGACTTTGTAATACTTTAAAATCCTTGTTAGCGAAAGTGCTGAATGTTGCTCTCTAGTGCTGCAGGATTAGACAGAGGAACGACACAGATAGAGATGTCTGAGACGACGCGAGGCTTCCACACAGACACAGAGGAAAGATGTAAAGGCAGAGAGTGTGGGGAGTGGGGTGTTCAGCACCTAGAGCCTTCAGCCCGCCACCACCAGGGGCTTTCCTCTGAGCAGCTTTCCTCGGGCCGGAGGCTGGCGCTCCCTCCTTCCCCATCCCACAGGGAGAGGCCGCTGAGGGGGCTACGCGGAGGCGGGAAATTTGAAAGCGCCACAGGTTGTGAAAGATAAAGACAAGACAGAAGGAGAGAAAAGATTCAGACAGACTCCTGCTCTGGAGAACCGTCCTGCATTAACAATCTTAATCTGAATCACTGAGGAAGGACTGTGATGAAACCGTCAGATAGAGATTCATCCGGGCGAAGCTTCTTTGCTTTGAGGTTAGAGTTGACGGGTTCGACCTGCTGCGGAGGCTTCTCACCGGGGTTCATCGTTCTGCCAGTGGCGCTTAGCTGCTGACCTGGAAAAAACACAATTAGCTTAGCGTAGCATAGAGCCTGGAGACATGGAAGGACATCTGTGTCTCTGCACGTCTCCACTAATGGGCTCATCTCAGATTATTTTAAGCTGACGGAGGAAACAGGTCGTGTTGCCGTACCACTCGAGGTGTAGTTGATGAAAGCAGCAAACTCAGACGCCAGTTTCTCATTGCTTGCAAAGGCACACACGCAGGCGTAGAAGTGAAGGCAGGGTTGTGGCGCGGCCGAGCTCGGAGCTGGAGGACAGTCGGTCGATCCGGCTGCTCCATCAGCACCAGGTTTAGTCCGTCTGCCGCTGCTGCTCTGGCAGGCGCAGTGAAACACAGACAGCTGCTGATGCTGCGCCCCTCTGCCCCTTCTCTCGCTCTTTACGCCATCAGACAGTCCGCCTGCGCCCACAGTGAGATGCAGGAGGCCCAGAGGGCGGCGGGTATCTGTGTTGCACTTCACCACCAGAGTGTCCTTTGAAACTCTCTGCACCAGGGGCCCTGGGGACTCGGTGGCCAGCCTCCACAGCTCCTCCCTGACTCGTATAGACGCCTGCAAACCCTCCAGCACGGAGCTCTTGAAGGTGAGAGGCGTTGCACAGCTCTGACATTCAATAGCTTGTTTGATGTGGACACAGAGGCTGTCGGACGACTGTTTGGAACTCGCCGCCGGCGATTCTGCCTCGACCTGATTTGACCTTCTGCACGACTGCAAAAAGCAGCGGCCCAGGTTGATCCGGGTTAGCAGCGTGGCTCCGTCACCAGTCGCTATAGCGGTGTCTGTGGGAACGAGCTCAACGAAGCCGAACTGTGTAGCTGTGGCCCCCCGCCCTCTGTGACACACCGAAAACACCTGCACTCCTCCGTCCGAGCCACCGGCCAGCTCCCCGTCGCGCTCTTTCTCGCCTCTTTCCTCACTGTCTATTATCACCTTCACCACCTCCACTGCACATTTCTTGCTGCTCCCACCCCCCGCTGACGGATTTCTGAGAGACACCCCACAGGCCTTGTTCTTGCAACTGAGCCCGCGGGTGCCGTTGTAGACGCCACACTGTGGGCACTTGCGGATGCCCCGCAGGGTTGCCCTCCCCAGGTTGGAGAGGAAGGCAGGGGTTGAGGACGCGGGCTTTCTACTGTCCCGCTGTTTTGCCGGGAGCTTGGACCGGGCCTGAGGCGTGGCGGACGACACCACGTTCGGTGCAGATGACACTGTTACTTCCGTGTCCATCTTCAGACTCTTTCCCACCAAATATTTGAAGGTGTGCGTTTGAAGTGAAGAGACTTAAACCTTGACAAAGAAGGAAGAAGATACAAATCAGGATGCAATATTATGACCTTGAATTAATGTTTTTACACCTGTTTTACAAAGCAACTACAAACCAGGCAGCTAAAATAAAAGGTGAACATATAGCTAAAAAGTAAAAATATAACTTAAATTAAAAATGGAAATACTTAACTAAAGTACAACACTGCCCTCAATTACCGTACTTATTACAACTATTTTATAAAAAATTATAAAATATATAAAAAATCTTTACTATTTCCTAATGGTTTTCACAAACTGTAAATCAAACAAGTAATTAAGAAAGAAATCGGTGCAATATTAGTTAATAAACAGCTTGTAATAATTACTTGCAGTCTGTAGATAGTTCAACCAACAAACAAACACTGATATGACTAATAAGACAATAATCCTTTTTGCACTTTTGCGAAGTTATAATTTAAGGATCATACTTACAAACGTTTACCAAAATGCATTACGTTCATATGTTAATAGAGTATTATTGTAGTATATCAGTACATGATGTTAATATGTTCCTCTACCACTGCAGAAATGTACTTAGTTCCTTTCCATCAGTGTTACAAGGTCTGTAGTGTGTGTTTTATTTTATACATCTTCACTAAACCTGTACATACATAAATCCAAGCTTACATTAGGAACAGTAAATAATAATGGTGCTTTTGTCTTGCAAACGTGTTATTACATATTAAAAGTTTCATTACAGCCACAGTGCCCTCCTAAGTTCTGCTAACAATTTCTCCGCACCACGCTCCAAATGCATCGTCTGTATCCACGCAGCAGTAAACACGCCACCTGTCTCACACGTGATCTTAGCGTGCGTGCTTTTCGGATCAGACGTTCAAACTACCTGTGATCCGCTTCTGTTTGGTCAAATTCAGCTCGACGCTGTCCTCCAAAACCGCCTCGGCCGTCGCCATTCCTCCTTACATCCCGACCACCGCATTGCGCCTGTAACGGCACTCGGCATTGGCCAGACACGGTCACGTGGGAAAGAAGGGGCGGGGCCGCGCAACAATGCGCGCGGACTCATGGGAATTGTAGTAAATGGTTGAACGAGAACGAACGAAATAAACACAGATCTGGACGAAATGTGCGGCAAAGCTCTGAAAATGCTTTTTCTATGTACGTATCATTATAAAAACGATGCTGGTGGAAAAACTAAAGTTAAAAAGTACGTACATTTAAATTTCCTAAAATTTAGTACATTTAACTAGCAATTTAAGTATTTTTTTACTTAACATAAAGGTAAATGCTGTATTTTTGCTGTGCTACAGTCACTTGAATAATTCACAGTTGTTAATTTTAGATACTTGGCACATACAAACTTTTTTATGTTTGTGTACTGCTACTACCTCTTCTGGTTTATGCCAACACGTT
>JAUMHF010000004.1:2179677-2196796 GCA_032359275.1 Microctenopoma steveboyesi | reverse complement strand
GGATTGCCAAGAACCATTTTAATAGAGCAGTGAAGAAACTTTAAGAGCCATGACTTTAAACAATTTAGAGAGATTTCATATAAAAAAAATACCAGAAACTGCCTATCATCCCCAAGAATATGGTATAACCGGGAGAGCAAATCGATCTATTTTAAAATTCATATAAAAAATTATCGGAGAAAATGAGACTGGCTAGGATTATTACACTCATTTTGTTTTATGCGTAATATTTTTATTAATTAAAATAAAAAAATCAAAAGAATAATCGGCAGATGAACTGTTAACATCACATCATTTCATTACATATTCACATAAGAATTCCAATCACAAGATGGCTGTAAATGCAAACAAACACCAGTTTTAAAAAATTATACCTTCATCTAGCTGCATTTAGTTCTTCGACCAAATAAACAGTACAAGTAACATCATTGTTTCTGAGTTTCTGACCTTGCTTTGGTTCACTGCTTGCTTTAAATAGAATTAATCATACCCAAGTTTTAAAAATAACTAAAGCTAAATTAACATCAGCGCCAGGATATGTTAACATTAAGTGTGATGCACGAGAGACTGCCTTGATCCTAAATGTGCAGTCATGGTTCTTTCGGCAAAGCGACGTTTAGGGGGAGATCGTGCGCCAAACTCTACTGAAAAAAACTGGTAGTTAAGTGTTGTGCTCAACGTCAACATTATTTGCGGTGTGGAGCGGTCTACAGTGGGCGAATGGTCGCGCTTTTTCATTCGGCACACACAAAGTTTGCCAAATGTGTTCATTTTACTAGGAAATCCGTTTTCTGTTCATGGGTTTGTTAAACGACCAGTGGAAGGCGACGCGTTAATTTTTCTGGAATTAGCTAGCTAGCGTGGAGCCCTTTTCGGCTGGCAAACAATGTGTTGAATTTACACGGAGTTGGATCATTACAGTGTGTTTTGAATCTTCAAGTGGTGGTAGCATGTAGCTAGCGAAAAACGACATGATATTTAAATAAAATTGGGGCCCCGTTTCACGATGCTACAGACGCTCGGGGTAACAAGCTGCCATTGAACGTTAACGTTATGTGACGAATGCAAGACACTGGCTGACGGTATCGCAGGCACACACTTACAGCGTTTTGGGCTGGTCATCGTCCATTCTGTTTAACTTGCTGACCGTGAACAAGTCGCAACCCTGAGAGCAAATCCACGACTGTCGCGGGCAGCTGCCTGTGACACCCTCAAGTTATTTTATTGCGCAGTATCAACTGATTTACCACCGCTGTTAGCTCCAGAGTGAACAATGGGGTAGCCGACAAAGATGGCGGAGCGACCGGGGCCGAAGCAAAACACGCATGCGCAGTTCTTCAGTCGAAGGCAAATTACACAATAGTGACCAGTAGCTTCAAGTACTGTATTTAGATAGAAATTTACCGTATTTGTATTTGACTTGAACCTGTTAATATTCTACAATTTTACATTTCTACTGCACAACAGAGGTAAAAAAAGTATACAGTTTAGATTTAGATTAATACTACAATATGAAGTCGCCTATATCATGCTCAATAATCCAAGTAAGAAAATCCAAGAAGTTTGATTCTGTTCATCTGGACCAAGTTTTTAAATAGGAGAAACTTTAACATTTAGTAAGACATGTTTATATTATATACTCTCAGGGAGTCAATGAATAACTGCATGGGCCAAGGAGTTAGGTAGATCTTGGTGTTCACATGGAAATATTGCAGAGTCAAAACACAACAATTCAACATAAACATCCACAAGGAAATGCAAACCAGCTACCAAGATACACAAACACACAATTACTAACCAAGTGTTGCAAAACAAATAATGAAACATGCAAGTCTGGGTTTTTTCAGCAAAAGAATAAGAGATGCAAAATGACAAAATAAAACTAAATAGCAACACTGACATGCATAACAACCAAAAAGAACAACAAAATATCTACAAAGTGATGAAACAAGCCTTTTAAAAAAACTTACAAAAACAGAATGACCACAAAACCACCAGCAGACATTTAATATTGTCAAACTACTACAAAAGGACCACAATCACATGCACATCCTAAATACAGTAAAACATCTACAAAGAGATGGGGAAAAAATCAAAGATACGCAAACAGACACTAAAAAACGAAACACACAAATTCATCACAGACACAAATAGACACAGAAAACATACCACCTGTAGTAGATAAACATTTTTATTGTAACATTTGTACCTCTACTTATTATTCTGCACTTTCTGTACATCATTTCAGTCAATTAAGATAAAAAATGTGTTTAACAGTCCTAAAAAACGTAACTTTCCTTCACCACCAATATACATTTAAACAGCTGCACAGAGGTCTGTTTTCTCAGCAGTGAATCTTGTTTTAGGTGAACTCACAGAATCAAAAAATTCTTAACTTTAACACCACTTTCTTCTTGCCATGTCTTTGGTAGCAAAATGTAAAAGTGCATTTGTTTCAATGAATTGTTGTAAGAACAACTTTGTTGTCATTTAAGCGTAAATAATTTAATATTCTGCCAATAATAAACGCACAAGAAGAATCAGCCCTTCAGTTTCCAGTAAGGTCAGCTACAGCTCAAAGATAATCACTTACAACAGAACTGTGTCTGTAAAATAAGCGACTATGTAAACAGCAATTCCTCGTCATCATGACAGTTTAATTTGCCCTAAATTTATTTCAAATTTCTGACAAATACATAAGATACATTTACCACCTCCCAGTAATTATCTAGGTAAGATGGAAATAAAAATGTAAATAAACCACAGTCCTAAAGCATCCAGTGGTTCCCATGCCTGCTCCACGTTGATCCCGTATGATGCAGTATAAAGATCTGTATAAGCACAGATGACTCCTCTCCCTGCTCAGTCCCCACTTCATCTCGGGCAGATGTTGTGGTCAGTTACAAGTTTCTCCATCCTCTTTATCTTACGTTTGTTCTTGGGCATGGGTTTGTCGTACATGCCGTTCTTCAGTAGATGCTCCTTGCTGTGATGAATCTGAGCGCCGTGCTGCAGCTGGAAGGAGCACAGGGCTTTCAGGGGCCTCAGCAGAACCTGGACAAATAGATTGTAAAAAGGTGGAGTGATGGAAAATAAAAAGAGTACCGTACTGTTCATGTTTGTGTAATTAGTAATTCATTGTACAATCTATAGGTCAAAAGGTACGACAGGTGCAATAATATTCATCACAATTTCGCCTCCTCACCTCTTGGATATCGTCATTCTGCTCCAGGATGGACAGGGCGACAGCGGCACATTCCAGTGTGGACAGACAGATGTTGGAGGGTTGTGTACGGATCACGTACTGACTGGACAGAGTCCTGTTGAGCTGCACCTATTAAACCAAAGCAGGTGTGATTGACAGTGCGAGTGTGACCTCCTGCTGACATTTGGATTTTAATGTTATTAGTCTAATGATTTGCATCACAGCATTCATTATATTTAAATGACTTATGTACACCTGAAATAATTCTGTGTTTCAATTTCATCTGACTGACATCAACCTATTGCTCAGGTTATTAATCTAGAAACATTATTGGCAATTGTGTGTGGAGATAAACTGTTTCTGAATCTCCTTGTATCGACTCAGATTTGTAAATGAATGAGTGCAAGAATCTGTGAATTTGTGAACATGTAAATGAGTATTCAGATTAGCTAGTCGACACCGAGATCTCAGAATGTGCAACAGAAACTGTGAAAGAGTAAAAAAATCTGTGAATGTTGACACATATTTGTAAATAGTGTAAAAGAAGCTGTAGATATTGATGAAAACTGTGACTATTCAGTTTTAGGTTGAAAAAAAACAAATCATTTCTTTTTCCTGCTTCTTTCTTTTACTATAGTTCTGACATGACTGAATGTGTGGAGCTCAGGTTTTTTTTCCCTGAGCTCGGGGTGACAGGTTTGTGCTGCAACGGTGCCTTCTGGCTGACTCACATAATGCCGCAGTAACTTTTCACCTGACAGGTGTCATTTTAACTACAATACTGCTTGGCCATTGTGGTTCTGCTGCAGCAGTTAAGACTACAGACTTCAAAACTGTAAAATGCAGAAACCCAAGATTTTGTATATGTAAATATTGAAGTCCCAGAAGAGAAATTTGTATCCGTGGCATCCAATCTATGGAATGACAGTAGTAATTACGAAAGCCTGGTTCTTGATATTAGCAAGCTGCACTCAAATCCAGCTGGTCTATGACTGCATCCAGCCCAAACACTTTCAGGGAAACATGGGGGAAGAAAAGAAATGCTAATAAAGCCACAGCGTTCACTTGCTTGCCTACATTATGACATTTTTTTAACTTTCATGTTCTATCAGATGTGGGTGATGTCGATTTCCCACCACTGGGTGTAACAGAGCATTTAAGATGCCCAGGTGTACAGGGCTTCTCCTCTGCTCCACCAAGATTTTGTGATTTAGGCTGATGGACAAAACACATTTTTCAAAATAAATCTAGTCCAGAACAGCTGTAAATGGACAAAGATGTTGAAACACATTATCTATCTATTAAGAAAATAAACGTCTCATTTGTTCCACACCTAATCTCACCTTCTTTTACCACGATGACCAGCTGCACCTACCTGTTTAGGTAGGTGGAACAGGCTGTTTTTGAGGAACATATTTTTCGCCTGGCTCCAGGTGCCATCGATGATGATTACGTTGTGCTTCACAGTGCCCAATTCTTGGTACTGAACTAACTCCTCCAGGTTCTGTGATTTGGGACCCGGGTACAAGATCAGCGTTCTGTTGTCCCGACATACTTCAGCCAGCTCCGGGTGCCTGATTGGAGTAAAGGCGGAGATGAAAACTTAAGTCTTGTATATGTGAGTGGTCACAGTGATGATGAGATGATAAGAGATCAGAGTGTCCTTACTTTTCCTCACTGAATCTTCTTCCAATGATGACATTGCATTTTCCTTGTGGCAAACAAGCAGCAAGTAGTGGCACCGTGCGAAGCACTCTGCTCTCCTGAAAATACATCAGACGTTAGAATTGTCAGTACGGCGTGGCTCAAATAATTCATCCTACTCTTTAATACTAACATGCTGATAAGACGCTAAAATAATCCTGTTAATTCTCATTCATTTTATTTGGTTTTTTAAATCATATATACGTACTGTATATTTTACTGTGTTGCTATGACAACTGCTCCAGATGCAAGCTTAAAAAATAGAGGTGTGTGTCAAATACATTTGTGGAAAACAGTTATTTACATATAAAAACAGGGCCCAGATGTGCTAATGAGTGATACTAGCTGTCATGATTAGAAAAGGCAAATTCCTTCCTCTCTCTGCTCTGATAAAGTTCTTCTTCGCGCTTTATGCTCTGCACAACAATTCAGGCAATTATGGGAATATAATAAATAAGCTGCGGATCGTACTTACTACGTGCACGTTTTCAATACTTCTGGTAGTCACACACACTCACCTCTGCGGGATGCTGCACTACGTATAGCCGGGTGGACACCTCCAGGGGTTGTGGTGGAAGAAAAGGACAGAGACACACCTTCTGAGGGCGACTACATGGGGGGAAAGTTGAAGACGCGGTGAAGAAGCTGTGATATCCCAGTTACTCCCCAGTCATAGCCCCCATCTCTCTGTTTCAGCTGGTCTTGCGTTTTCTCTGTAACGACATAAATCTGTGCCCTCATTAAAACATGCCAGTTACTGGGGGAGACGTAGAAGGAGAAGGAGGAGTTACGGGGTAGGAGGTTTTCCATCCACCAACCTCAGCTAGCTAGCTAACTAGCTAGCGTTAGCTTTAGTTGAATTCAGCTCACCGGCACCGTAAGCACGTCGGTCTTCTCTCGCCGACCTCGACCGGCAGCGCGGCCAGGTCTCCAAAAGCGTCGACTAGTCCATCCTCCGCCGAGTAGCTGTCAGGGGCTTCTGGTCCGTTTTCCTCGGGAAGGACCGAGGAGCAAATACCGGCGACACTAGCCATTGTAGAGCTAGCATGAAGCTAACTGACGCCAGTACTCAAACACGACGCCGAGGAGCGACGTGCGACATAGAAATAGAACAACTAGAACCGGTTGACTGAGCTAATGGCGTTGTACTACTTTATTTTTTTCCTGGGGAAGCGGGGTGAAATAATGTCTTCTTGGCTACGTTAAAGTGCATTAACACAAAAAACCGCTATGTTGTAATTACTAATTTATCTATTAATACACGTATAACTATCAGTAATCTTTGTACAACATATAATTACGAAATAATGATCTAAACAATTATTAAACATGATAAGATCACTTAATTATGAGACAGGTTTTGGTGGCTAAGACAGAGTCGGGTCACTCTAAAATCTGGTGGATTCAGAAATACTTAATTCACATAATTGAACCTATAAATAATACAAACCAGAAATAAGAATTCCGGCAAGGATGGATCTTGGATGTTAAATGATTAATTTTTGAGAGTTCATGTGAAAGTCTCCATGGATGTGAGGTTTGCAGATGACATTGTAATGTGCAGAGAGAGTAGAGAGCAGGTGGATGAGAGCCTGGAGTGGTGGAGGTGTGCTCTGGAGAGAGGGAGACTGGTGGTAAGGTGAACATGCAAGGAGTACAGTACATGGATGTACTGTATTGCATGATGTATTGTATACTGAACACTGTAGTATATATACACATGTTACCGTAGTTTATTGTATATGAGTTTATTTATAAGAGTGAGTGCCACCACATTAAACAAATGTCTAGATTATTATTTGATTATCACAACAGCTGCAGACTAATTTTCTGTCAACCACTAATGATTCAAATGACGATACAGCTCCCAAAACTATGTGTGATATCCATTCTACCTACTGTAATTCTATAGGATTGAAGGTCTATTAGCCCAGGTGATGCAGAGGCGTCAACTCACAGTTGCCACCTGGCGATGTGGAGGAGAAAAAGGGAAATAAAATATGCACATTTACACGATGTAACACTGGATGTCACCAAAGCCCACGAAACTAGCGGATGAGCTCTAACACGGTGGACAAACGATATAAAATACAGTGGACAGAGAGGACAGAAGCATTAAAACTATCCATTTGTATATAAAGACAACACCAGTCTGTTTTGCTACCCTCGTGCTTCTGTTAATATACATAGACCATATTTGTGCATGTGCAAGTTAATATCTTTTGTGTGTGCTTTCAGTTTCCTCTTCAAGGTCATGAGGCACGGGATCACTGCTGAGCTCCAGATGGGACCTTTGGATTTAAGCCTGGAAGCAGTATCAGTAAATAATGCTCGACATAAACCTGCTTTAACGGCCACATGTGTAGGTTAAAAACTGCACTGCCAGTGCTGTCACTTCAAAGTCTCCCCGACAGTGTTTTGAATATTCGCTGGTTTATTTTCTACATGCAGAGAGATGCATATGCAGGTTTGATACTAACAAGCTTTAGCTTTAGTCAGATTGAACACATGGTAAAAATGTTCATTCATGTTATCATAAACATTGATAAACGTATGCTGTCAATATGCACCTTCTAACATATTCAACCCTTTTTAATCATTGTTTACAAGTTGGTACGCAGACTCCAAGCTGAGACGAGGTGTCAGGTTACCAGCCAGTGAGGCTTATTTATAGCTACCATCACACAAACACAGGCACGTGCACACTCATCCTTCTTATCTACACTTTTCTTTTCAAACACGGTATGACTCATGCACTATTGCCACTTGGAGAGACCTTGATTTTAAAACTGAATAAAAACACATCAATAAACGCAACTGAGTTTAAACCTATTAATAGATATTGAAACTAGACTAGAGTATCACACACTGTCCTTTGTCTTTAGCTGGCTCACTTGGTAAGGTTGGATCCCCTTCTTTCTCTGGATGTATCTCTGCTTTAGCTGGTTCTGTTGACCTATTATCTGCCTCCTGTGGCTGAGTTTGCTTCATAGATGTTTCTGCTGTTTTAGTGTTTTCCCCATGTTCTGTCGCTGGCTTTATATCTTTGACATTTGTTTCAACACTGTCTTTTATACTTTCCGTTTGTGAAGACCCAGTCTCCACTGCAGTCAGTTCATTCTCAGAGGAAGGCTCTTTGGTTTCCTCTCCATCTCCATCTCCCTCATCTGCAGTCTCCACTGGTGATGCAGTTTCTTTTTCCTCCTCCTCCCTCGTTTCCTTTCCACCAGCCTCTTCTTTTTCCTGCATAATAACATCAACTGGGGTCAGAGGTGTTAGGTCCAGACATGTCTTTGGGGGGGACATTGCCTTTCTCCTGGGAGGGGCAACTGGCATTTCACTCTCTAAATCTTGTTTTCTCAGGTCCTGATTTCTATGTATGTTGGCATTGTTTTCGGTAGGATGATCATCTGTAATTTCCCAGTCTGGTTCCTCTGAGGGAAACTCAAAGCTGGAGATACTAAGGGAATCTACTGGGATTTCAGCAAATTGTTCCACGGTTATCGAGACACTTTTGGTGGTCTTGGGTTTAGTCTTCGTCACTGATTTGGCTTCGTCCTCTTCCAGTGATCGAGGGAAAGGATCCACATCGCATGGAGAAGAATTGGCACTGGACCTGAAGAAGTCTGTAATTTCTTCTTCTGATTTCGACACCTCACCCTTCTCAGGCTTGGAAATAAAATCCCCAAAATGATACAAATCTTGGGTCAAAACCCGAGGACCTTCCTCTGGACATTTTCCTTTATCAGCTTGCTGAATCTCCATTGCTGGAGTCTCATCTATCAGCACATATTTCTCTAAGTATCCCCTGGCCTCCCGGTCTGAGTGCCTGCTGTGGAAGGACTTCTCAGAGCTCAAACTTTCTGTGTCTGTTTCTTTTATCCGACTGCCAATTGCTTCTTCATACAGGTCAGTGTAAAGGAAGGCCATGGCTTTTGGCTCTTCCAGCAAAATCGGGTCGATGATTTTGAGTGGTCCTTCAGGTAGAAAGATTGGGGTCAGGATGTCCTCTTGGCTTCCAAATAAAGTTGAACCGCTTGGTTTGGAAGGGAGCCTACAGGGTACCCCTTCATCCTCTCTGTCTAGACTCTTCGTGGTGTAGTCATCTGTACTACCGTAGAAGACTTCATCTAGAAGCTCACTAGTGATTCCCTCCAGACTGACGGTGTCTGACTTTTCAATATCTAAACAACTGTCTATAGTTGTTTTTGTGGTGGGGATATTGTCTTTAGGTTGCACAGGATTCCTTGCATCCTGGCTCTCAGTCATATCCTCTTCCACTGACGCCACCTGTCCCTGTGAGATCACAGCAGGACCTCCTGGAGCCTGAGCATCAATGAGGGTAAACGCCTCCATGTAGTCCACATTTCTAGGTGCTCCTCTGCCTGGTTGTCTAGCTACTGGAGCCCCTGGTGGATCCATTACGTAGGGACTGATTAGAGACAAGGGATTGATCTGGTCACCTCTTGCTGCACTCGACACTGTTAGAGCACTTGATGACATCAACGACTCATTATCCAGGATCTCATTACATGGTTTAGGGATGGGCGTCTCCTCCAGATAGGATAAGTTGTCTACCATTTCTTTGCTTTCCTCTTCATCCACTGTAGCCAGTTTTGGAGGAACAACAATGTTGAGGATCTCAAAACCTTCTGACACTAAACTGAATAGTCGTTGCTCTTTCTCTACCAGAGGATCAGCTGGCTTTTCTTCATCTTCTTCTCCTTCAGTTTTCAAATTTGGTTGTGAGAATCCGACTAATTCTGGCCTTCCTGAGATGTTCTCAGAGCTTTCTCCAAGGAGTTGTCGTTGCCTGCCTGCGTTGGTCTTCTGACTGCTTACCCTCTCTTTAGGTTTCTTCTGTCTTGAAATCAGGTCATCATCCATGACAAAGATGATCTTTCCAGCGGGGTGAGACCCCACTTTTGCGGACTGTACTGGCACTGAAGAGCTGGGGTCCACAGTGGAGTTTCCAGCTTCAGATGCCCAGGGTGTGGTGCATCGGCTAGGTGTCGTCTCCCAAGCAATCCCGCTGTCCTCGCCTTGCATAGTTACCATAGAGAAGGAGGTGTCCATCATTAAGCACTGCATCTTTGGCTGGACATTGTCATCGTGGACAGCCTCGCGCAAACTGAAGACACAGTAGCACACAAACAATGGGGTTTAACAAACATATCTGGAATCTTGGTTTTTGTCTTAAGAGGCAAATTTGTTGCTAATTCTTTGTTTGTTCCTCCTTTTTCTACACTGGAGTCATGCAAAAATGATTTTCAGATTCTTATGTTTAATCTTGTATGTAAAGTCTTTCCATGGAAATTTTGCACGCATATCACTTTGAATGTGTTGTTCTCTGAATCCTCACACTCAGCACATGCACAGTCAGATTTGTTGAAACTGTTGTAGAGGTGTTGACTCCACTATGACTGATTTGTACCTGTTTCGAAGGTTCTCTACCTCATCACCGGCCTCGAGGTTTTGCTCTGCAACATCTTCAGGTTGCAACACTGTCATCTCAGTGTCAACGTCTGAGCGGGCAAAATCTTCTGTCAAAGTATCCATTGTTCAACTGTCTTGATGAGTTTGCTTTAGCCTCTCAACACAACTCGCTGCTGCTCTGTTGATCACATTCTAGGCGAGGGTGCTTGAGTTGAGTTTTCGTGCTCAGCGTAATCTTGAAATAGAAAACTGGTGCTCCCGTGTTTCATCTGAAGCATTTGCAACATGTAGGGAGGTCAGTTTGTCATGTATTCACATTGACGGAGACCTTGCTTTTGATGAATACGTTAAATCAGCTTAGTCTGGGTTAATTAGTTGCTATCTGTGATTAATATGAATTTAAAAATGTGCAGCAGCATGAAGTAAATGTTGCTGCTTTATTTTTTCCTGCCAGGTCTAAATATAATTCTGAGCTGGAAGCTTAGATCCAATGTCACAAGCCTGTCTGTAAGTGCACCATAGGCATTTGAGAATGTTCAAAGACGTCAGTTTGTTTTTTATTTGCATAAATAAATCACATGTTAATAGTTCACAGTGAACCAGTGAGAAATACAAGTGTGGCAAGGTTGAGCTCTAACATATGTATTTACCACCCTTTCCCCGTAATAAAATATATTAACATAATGTGCTACCTAAACCTACAAACGTGGTAAAATAAATCTGAAAATATTATTTTTTCTATTCTGATCTGTGCTTCTATGGGACCATCAGCCTTGCACCTGTTCATGTCTGTCTGGCATACTTTGTAGGAAATAAAGAGTGGGTTCGCTTTGAGTTTGCAGATTGTATCTGTTTGTGTGTAAACTAGTTTGACTGATTCTCCAAATTGAAATTTGGAAATTTACTTTGTCTTTAATTAAGTAATTTATTTTTGTTAATTATGATTTAGTCAATCGTGCCACCAACCACTGATTTGAAGCTTAAAACAACAAGAAGGCAAAATGGAAACATGTTTTTACTATTTGTTTTAAAAGCCGTTGTTTTCATGTCTCTTAACCTTAATGCTAATTTGTTTGCAATGGCACTACATCCAAAGTAAGGTTGCTAAAAGCAGGGTTTTGTGCCAGAGTGACACACATCCCCAACTGTGTGTGAGCTTGTTTACTGCAATGGACTTCCACAGGAAAATGCCAAAAGGGCACATCTTCTCTTGCTGGGTTTACAGAAAGGCCACGCACAGTAATCAGTCAGAAAAGAAGCAGAACAGAAATGGTACAACTTTTATTTCAATTGTCATTGTTCATATGCACGTTATTTGCAGCAAGTAGACTACACAAATGTATGGCTTCATCTTATCTTCATCATCTTTGTCTGGATGCACCCTGAAGCTGGCCTGGTGGCTCAATGGGTTAATTGTCAGGCTGTCTGAGTCCTAGTCCGTCCTCTACCTGGTGTGTCCCTGAGCCAGACACCCAGCATTAAAAGCGTCTGCCAAGCAAAGTAACGCTGAACTACTAAATCAAATTTATGTCTCTGTGGCTGCTGTCTGAAATTCATTCTTTTTACATCTTACTTGCAAGACTAAAAGGAACACACCAAAACCAAGCAAGACATTGTTGTACAAATTACGTTGTTATTCTTGAAAACATAACCACGGAGGAAAGGTCAGATTCTGGGGGCTGGGGGGGTTCATTTTTGCCCTGTCCCTGTTTAAGGTTAATCTGGCCGTGGGTGTAGTGGGCGCTGTCACCTTCACTGTCTTTATGCTGCAAAACAAAAACGAAAATTTGCTATTTATTGTGATTATACCCAAACACCGGAAGTGAGGAAACATGATATTGCCAATTACGTCAGAGAGTCAACGTGATGACATCACGTGTTCGATGCTCCGTCAGGGCAGCAGCAGAGAGGCTGAGCTGGGGATGAAGATGAGGGGCTGAGAGCTGGTCTGAGAAGATGACCTGGGACGATGGATCCGGGTTCATGGCGCGTTTCCACTGAACACTGACACGAGGAGCGCGTTGCCCGTGCTGTGTCCGAGCCTTTGGACCACATCCCCGCCGCTGACGGCTGCTGTGCGCGCACACAACCTTTGGATGGAGGGGACGTTAAAGTGTGGAGCATGCACCGAGCGTTTTCCGTATCTGCCCCCCAAAAACAGCGGGGATGAAGCTCAGCAGTCTGTCACCAGCAAGCGGCTCTAAACGTCTTATTCGGGCTCAAGCATTTTAATGGCAGGAAAGAGCCAGCGGCTGGGACGGGGATCTGGGATCAGTTTGTTGACACTGAAGGGCGAATTTTAGATTTAAATATATATCTCTGTTTACTTCTTTGTGTGGCCAGGTTTCACAGCACACACAGGAGATGCTAGCGCTAGCTTATGTTGTTAACGGTAAACTAACGGTAATCTATGACAAACACCGATCACATTTTTGACATTTTAGCGACGTTTTTTTTAAGGCAGCTCCGTCCATTTGCGCGGTAATTTGGCAAGTGTTGGGCAGCTTTTCCTGTCAGTCAAGAGTTTAGCTCCTAATCCTCCGCCCGAACGTAACGGAGGAGTTTTTATTCGCGGGAGTTAGCGGGCTAGCTAACGGCAGCCGCCGGAGGAGCGTCGCTCATCATGCGCGCACCGACACGTCTGCGCGGGTGAAGCCCGACGACACCCTCCGACCAGAATGCACCCGAGAGCGTCACGGCAGCGGCAGCGCGGAGTCATGTCGGACTGACGGCGACGCGGCGGCTCAGAGCGGCTTTATTAGTGGAAGAGAGGGGATCAGAGGAGCCGAAGCTGGCCTCCAGCCCTGCCCGCACCGCCCTCAGGAGAGCAGCGGCAGAGCTGCAGCGCCGACTCGGCTGAGCCACGAGCATCCAGCAAACATGGGGTACGTGACTTCCAAACTCGACATGTCAGGGTTTGTCTGACTTTGTTTGTGTGGATGTGAGCAGCATAAAATGACTCCTCTCAGCACCTTTCACCTCAGGAGTTCAGCACTAAGCAAAGAAATGTCAGTGACAGCAGATAACACACAGACACTAGTAGCTGTCCGGCAGCATTAGATGCTAAAAGATTAAGCTTCAGAGAAGTAGCTCCTGTTGGTGAAGTCTATTTTGGTTTTAAAGACAAATAAAAACCAGACACATAGTTTCAGCCCTTTTTGAGGAAACTGTGGGGAAAAGCCAAATATTTGCTCTCTGGTGAAAGAGGTTGGTCCTTTTTTAATGACTTCTAAAAGAGAAGATATTTCTTCTTAAGCTCCTTATTTTAACCCGAATAATAATGCATGCAATAATGCATTTGGATGTCTTGTTAATGTTTTTTTGTTGTTGTGTTGTTTTGGTCAAATAAAACAATTTAAGAGGTTCATCATTATATTCACTGATACATTTTAGATACAGGTGCCTAAAGATTAGTTTGGTATAAATTAGACAACTGTGGGTGAAGTGATGGCAACGTGCAGGTCACGTATGAGACATCATGTTGAACAAAGCAGTGACTTTTCATGGTACAAAGTAATTCAAACAATGTCTCGGATTTAAAGTTTATGGGGACTAAATAATTAGTTTGGTTTGTAACTGAATATTCAGCTGCTATTCTCACAACCCATCAATCACTGGAGTAATTATTAAGATACTGTGTGAAAATAAATGCTAATCTTCCATCTTGTGAAGAAATTATCCACTGCTCTTTGTTAAAACCCATTGTTGTCTAATACAGATGTGTGTGATGGTTTTCACACTTACAGCTGGAAAATAACTGAAACAATTAACTGATTATAGAAGTTCACTAAGCGCATTGCAATTTTCAATGAGAAACCAAATGTTTTCAGCTGCTCACATATTGCATTTGCTGCTTTTATTTATATATCATTGTAATCTGAATGTGTATGTGTCTTTATACTTCTGGCCAAACAAAACGAGACATTTAAATGTGCTACCCTGAGTTCATCGTCTGTTTTGGAGCGGCAGTAGCTTAGTTGGTTGGACAGTTGAACCCTCAGGGTCAATGTGTCCTTGGACGAGAAACAATCTGTAATTAAAGTAATCATTAGCTTCAGCCCTAGTTATATGCATTATTGATTTTATGACCGTTCCATAAGAAAAAAATTTTGATTTGAGGAGCCCTTCAACAAATATCAGCGGCGTAGCAAAGCTAGCCACCCATGGCTACTGCTGTCATCCCTTTGTAAGAGCGTGGTGGCCTTTAAGTCCACTCACAGCCTCCATACACTGACATCTTAGATTAAAGAAGCCAAAAGATTAGGCCGTGCAGAAAAAGACAACTGTCTGTGACCACAGAGAGCAAGTCGAGTATCGGAGCTCAGAAGGGACAAAAGTTGTGACTAATTTGATGCAGTATTATTTCAAATTGATGTTTAGGAACTAAGACATCCAACCGTTCTTCCTCTTTTAGAGAGGAGAGAGATAAACCTCCCTAAACCACCGTCGCACAGTAAGGAGCGCGTGAAGCTGAACCTGCAGATGTACAGGATGGAGATTCTCCTGATCCAGAGCGACCTAGTTCTTAGTCCAGATGAAAGCAGATGATGCAGCATGTGATTGGTTTGTTGTCATATTGTGGTTAGACGGTGGGGGTGGGGGTGAACTGGTTCCCTCCTCCATCCTCTGTAATTCTCCGAGCCAATGGGTATAATCCAGTTGACAATCAATTTGTCCAGCACAGAAAGAGAGCATGTCCTGTGCGTGCACTTGCACCGTTAATTAGCGAGTCAGACTTGGCAGGTCCAACAAGTGCTGGAGCTTCTGTTCTCGCGTAATAGATGGCTGTAAACAAGCTGTCCTCCTGAATCCTGGCACTTAGAATAAAGCAGCGTCCAGGCAGTATTTTCTGTTCTGCCGGTCAGGCCAGAGGGTCGGAGACTGCTTTGTTTTTACTGGAAACAGAAAATTGTTTTGGCAGCACAGTTGCAGCATGTGCTCGACTACTATCACTGGAATTTAGGTCTTATGAGCTGGAAGTCATTTGTAGTTGTATTACACGCGAACTGATACAAAAAGCCCTTTTATTTACACATGTAAAGCTTTGACCACATTAGGCTTTACTGAAATAATATACTGAGAACATGAGTTTTTTTCTCTCTATTTGTTGCTGATAGTGGAGAAATGAGGTGACAGCAAAAAGTCACATGTTCTCCACGTTCTCCTTTTTGTTCAACCAATGATATTTTAAGACAAAGAAAACCTGCTAATTCTGATCATTTACAACATGTTACCTTCAAATGTTTGGATATTTGCCTCTAGGTTGCTGTAGCTGCCTCTTTGAGTTTGCCTTGTCTATAAAAAGATACTGACCAGTTTAGATAAGAGGGACTCCTGAAGTTCAGCTGAGCTTTGCACAGTGTTTTTATATGGACAGAGGTTGGGGGGTTCAGGTTAGGTGCATCGTGTCCCTGATTTCTGTACTCACGTTCTAGGTGAACTTTAAAACAGCTGAAACTACTGTTTATATTTATATCCACTTGATGCACGAGGCATCGCTGTTATTTGGAGAAATCGTAGCAAATCGTGTTGGCACATGTATTAGTGTGTAATCAGGCTCTCCTCTGTCTTCCCTTGATGCTCGCAGCACAGTGAACGGATGTTATAAACTGGATGGCTCCGCCTCGCCGGGCCCCCCGCTGCCTCCTCCTGAGCGTTAGCTGACAGGGACGCTGAGATTGGATTGGGCGAGAGAGCATGTGTGAGGGAGGCGCAGGCAGAGAGTGAGCGAGAGAGAGAGTTGTAGGATGACCAGCTCATGACCAGCCCTCGGTCACATGGGCTGTTGCCATGCCAACGCCTTCAGCAGCTAAGTTAGGAATGCAGGTTTATTTCTCCTGCCGCCGTCGGTGCCGGCTTGTGGTCAGATTATTTCAAATGTGCTGTAGGCAAAGAAGGTTTGTTTCATGATGGGATGAGTTAAGATGACTTAACACGTCTATGACTGTGTGAAGGAGATCAAACATTCAGTCACACAGCTGCAGTTCGACTGGGTTTCTACAGGGCTCGCCAACTTTTTATGGCTTCTTACTTTACTTTGCTTGGCAGACGCTTTTATCCAGGGAGCTGGCGCTGTGTGTCTGGCTCAGGGACACCTGGTAGGGGATGAACCAGAAGTCAGGCAGGGTTTCGAAAGAAGGCAGGGTGGAAAACCAGCAGAGACGTGATTATTATCATATCACATTTTTAGTACTTCCCAGCAGTATTTAACAATAATTGTTAATTAGATACCTAATGAAATGAACGCAGTACAAGTCTGGATAAGTGGAAGGTGATGACAGACTGTAGAGATGAAACACTGTACGTACTGCTTCCCGTAAAGGTTTCCAGCAGTTTCTCAGGATAGATGTGGCATTGATCAACGAGGCTCCGTGAGAGTAGCTGAATCTGTATCTGTTGTGGTCGGTGGAGAACGGCTGATTTGATAACATCTGTGGTCAGATTTCTCTGTCATTGAGGCCTGAATGCCACAGTATGTTTCACTGTATAAAGGGATTAACGGTCGCCACACACTCTCAGAGCAACACACACCACCGGGGCCGACTCTGATCTAGGCCAAGCTTAATAACAACACAAAATATAAAACCATCCACTAGAATTTGATACTTGAGCTGAAAGCTTTGAGTAAATGAGACCCCATCATTGTGTGTAGCGGTGCCCGTTTTAAACTGAACCTGACTTGTTTTCTAAATGAAAGTAATTCAAGATTCAAGATTCAAGATTCAAAACACTTTATTAATCCCAGAGGGAAATTGTTTGCCATAAATACAGCCG
>JAUMHF010000004.1:2134716-2172628 GCA_032359275.1 Microctenopoma steveboyesi | reverse complement strand
CGTCATCCACTCCAAGTAGGGGCTGGTAGGCAAACTGGAGGGGGTCAAGTGAAGGTTTGACCAGTGGTCGGAGGGAGGGAGTCATACATTCTTGTAAACATTCTGGTGATATCACAGTATGTTACCATCAGCTGCGTTCCTCACAGTCCCCCTTTTCTGTTGTGACCGTGTGTTCATTATGAAGGTTAAAGGATGCAAATCGCATTAGAGGAAGTAAAATGTGTCTGTGATAAGTGATGTGCTCAGTGCACACACTGAGAACACAGCATTTAAATCCACCCTTCACTCCGACAACTTCATTAACACCGTGTCCCAGTGGACACCTGGGGCACTTCGCACGCGAGCAGTCATATCTCATTTCTCTATAAGATGTAAAACCAAATTTCCAACAAGCCCAGTCTCAATAGAAAGAGCTTGTTATCACTCTGCAGAAAACCCCAGCGTGCAGCGTGCAGCGTGCAGCGTGCAGCGTGCAGCGTGGCTGAAGCTCTCTGAGGATCACGATCGTTGGTCTCTGTGACTCAGTTAAGTTCCCAGAGGCTGAACCCTGCTGATCTTGCTGATTCTCCTGACTGTCGGATGGATTAGTATTAATTTTGTTGTCCCTGAATAATGAATCCTGGTGGTTGTCTGACTTATTTTAACAGTTGTTAAAAAGTGGGTGCTATTAGAATCTCTTTGTTTAACTCTACCTAAGAAGACGTGAATATTCTTCCAAAATAGCCCGCCCTCTCTTTGCTGGTGTTTTAAAGCAGAATAAAGTGACTCTGCTTCCGTCTGACCCACATGCACAGAACATCTTGAGGTTTTCTAGCCCACATCATTTGTGCATGTCATGGAAACGAGAGACGGCTCACGGTATTGATCTGGACTTGCACAATCGTTCGCTCTAATCAACTGACTTGATGTTATTTAATTAGCCTGACCCTTTTTTTGTCATGCTAGTTGTGCATGATTCCTGACAGCCTGCACACCTCTGCTGTGTGGACAGTAGCCTGGTGCTGTCTGTCCTCCTCTCTGAGACACAGGGCGTGTGTGTGGGCGCTGTTCAGCTCTTATTTTAAAAGTAACATTAGCATAACTGCCCTTTCCCTGGCTGCCTTTGAAAAAAATGCATAATTCCAGTCTGGTTTAATCTTATCGCCCACACGCGAGGCAGTAGGTTTCAAGAAAGACGCCCCTATCTCAGAGTCTCAGTCTGCCTCCTTCCTCCTCTGGCTTTTCTAATACAGGGCTCCTTCTTCTTACAGTTATAGCTATTGTTCCTATTTCTATACTGTTTATTTAATCAGATATTCCCTTTTTTTATCAAATAACCCGTTACTCATCAGTTAATTGCTTGCTGCTGACTGCAGAACAATGAGGTCATCACTGCATTTAGGTTGTTTGCATCTGTATAAAAGTTAATATCTGCAGATACATATAGTTTTGCTCTTGGCATTGTGTATTTTAGTATTTGATCTCCCACTCCCTTCACTGTTTGCGGGTTCAAAGGGAACTGAATGCGCTGAGGGTGAGGTTAAGTGCGTTCGTGTCGCACTTTGTACATTAACACAGTTATTTTCTGTACATCTCCCCCCTCTTGTCGAGCAGCACAGCAACGCATCAAGAAAGTGAATTATGAATGTGCTGGGATCTGGAAACTGTCTTTTACCGTCATGTGATTCATCATGTTCCTAACGTCACTCTTGAGAATCACAGTGTTGCAGATGTTGGTTGGTTGTTGTTGTGGATTGTACAGTCCCCAGCAGACTTTGAGCTCTGTCCTCTCGCTACCAGGCGAAGATGTCACGTTACATCTTTATTTTGTCCTGTTCTTTGGCTCAGAGATGCAATGATTGGATTGAGTGGAGTGATTTTTAATAATTCACTAGTATGAGCTTGTATTTGAAATATATTTGCACGGTGCTGAAAGCTAATCATTTGATATAGTTTTATACTCTTTGGGGTAATCAAAGCCTCTTTCTCCTCCTCAGGGTCTTGCGGTATTTAACATATTAGTGACTTAGCTCCGTCTCACCTTTCTCCCCCTCCTGTTCTTCTCTCTTTCTGCAGAGAGCAGCCCATCTTCAGTACACGGGCCCACGTCTTCCAGATCGACCCGAGCACCAAGAAGAACTGGGTCCCCACAAGTAAACATGCTGTCACAGTCTCCTACTTCTTCGACAGTACCAGGAATGTTTACCGAATCATCAGTCTGGACGGATCGAAGGTGGGCACGAATATGAAAGTCAGCACAGGACGGACGTGTAAAGTTTTCTTTAATTACCACAAACATGTGCCACGACTACTCTCAGCTTGTCTGACTCGGCGTGGCCTCTCTGAAGCAGGGGCGCTCGGGTCTGTCACGTCTCTGTGGCGGTACTTAATTTGGTCTAGCGAGAGGTGCACGGGTGGAGTTAGAGTTTCTCTGTGTGACTACTGCAGCCGTCGAACCAGCAGGCTGGCTGCGCCGTGCTCCGCTGGAAATAGCCCAGATTGTGTGGGGTGGTGTTGGAGGACATAATCATCCAGACGACAATACGCTTCTCAGCAGTGAAAGAGAAAACGGATACAGACGCCATGTAAAGAAAGATCTGTTTGTGTTGCTTCCCACGTTTCAGACGTGACTTGATGGAGCGGTTTTCTTTGCTCTTTGTGTTTGCACTCGCTGCTCCAACAAGCTGCTGTTTGGTTCCCGTTCAGAACCAAACCGCACACAGACGCAGTTCGAGCTGAGCTGGTGAACAGAAGGAAGAATTTAGCTATTAGAGGAGTTTGGTGTGGACTAAAACAGAGCAGAAATAAAAGTACATCTGGAAACGACTCTGTTCATAGACATGGGGCGTTCAAACCAACACGAAATGCAAATCTTTAATTTACTGCATTTCATATTTATAAAGCTCTAGTTTTACAAAAGCTAAAAATGTTCAAGTTCGAGTTTAAGGTGAAATCGGTGAGTAAAAGAAAAGTGCTTATTATTCTGCATAGTGCTTGGTACTGAGGAGAGGTCAGGCTAGAAATCCGGGAACGAAGCTGTTCTGCAGTCGGTCTGTGTTTGTGGATTGCTCTGTACGTTCTAACTGAAGGTGCAGGATGTCTGGTGGCAGCTGGGTCGTTAACCAGCCCGTGCGCTTCTCTGCTCTACAGCTGCACCGTGTGAAAGATGTGTTCAGTGTTGATGCAGTGTGTTAGCTTCCTTGTTGAGCTTCTCTCACTTGGTAGGAGATGTGAAGACCTTTTGTGTCCCCTGTGTTCCCTGATTATCAAACGAACTTGGTCGTTTCTTGGATCTGGTTGGATTTCACGGCAAATAAGCAAAAATCAGGCTGCTGATAAAAACCATGTAAAGAAAAACTCCCAGCTACACCTCGTCATTTAAGATGTTGTCATGTGTGCAGCTACTCTGCTGGCTTTGAGGGTTCCTAGCTAACAGTAAATGTGATTTTCTTTTTTAACTATGAACCCTCATCACCTCCTGAGCTTCCCTACTTCACTCCCACGCTGATCAGTGACATGACAGTCAGTTGGACTCACTTCAGAACTCCTCATTGATTGCTTCCTGTTTACCCAACAGTGGGAATACAAACTCGCATCAGTAGAAGACAACACGCACACGTCCCATGGTCCCAGTAGATATCAGGCGTCCAGCTGCTTTAGCCCGAGGCACCTGCTCCTGAGTGAGCGGCGCTTCAACCATCCACTGTATTTACGCTACCTTTGTCCTCCGCAGGCCATTATCAACAGCACCATCACCCCCAACATGACATTCACCAAGACGTCGCAGAAGTTCGGCCAGTGGGCCGACAGCCGGGCCAACACGGTCTACGGCCTCGGCTTCTCGTCCGAGAACCAGCTGGTCAAGGTGAGGCCGCTCGTAGAGTGCCAGAGAGACCCAGACACGCTGCGTGGGTTCTTCTTGGTCTGACAGTGTTTCAGGGAAAGAGAATAAAAGAACAGGGAGCTGGGGAATCATCCTGCACGTACACAGTACCGGTTACTCCTCTTTTAGTTTGCAGATAAGTTTGCTGAGTTCAAGGAGGCGGCACGGCTGGCCAAGGAGAAGTCTCAGGAGAAGATGGAGCTCACCAGCACTCCCTCCCAGGTGACAGTGATTCTTCCTCTCGCTGCTCATATCGGCCTTACGCAGCTCGTTTATCCATCAGCTGTGCCGTTAACACCTTGTGGCTTGTTTTCCTCAGGGCGGGGCTGCAAAAAGAAATGTGTTGTCAGTCAACAAATCTGGTAAAAAGAAGGTAAAGAGAAGCAGGAAAGATCATTTTCATGACACTGAACCAATGGACCCTTTTTCCCAGTCTTATCCTGACTCTACTCCCCTCTGGTGCCCCCCCCCTGCATTTATTCTATGGCTCAAGTTAAGTTAACATTGAGTTACGTACTTTCTTTACTTTAGTATTTACAGATTCTTCCTAGTTCACTTTATTTCAGAGGCGAGTCGTGAGATTTCACAAGCTGCTGAGCCAAATGTCCAGTTTCTTGTTTTTTGACCTCATGTCAGATTAACAGTCAGGAATCCTGTCCCCGTCTCTCCTACAGATGACCCTCCGGTTCTCTGGTCCTCCTCTCACAGTCAAAGTTCAAAACTGTTGAATTACCCCAAAACACGTTTCCAAATAAAATGTGGCGACGTTTTTTTAATTTTCATCTAAAGAACATCCCTACGTGGATTTCAGCAGAAACTCCTGTTACTGTTTGAAAGCACGGCGTCATGAACACGGATTTCTATCTCCTAATAAAAAAAAGGATTCTTTTGTCATTCATACCTGTACCCGTTAGCTTAGCATAAACCTGTCTCACACACACACCGTCTTTGTGATAAACTGAATGGCTAATGGCTGCACAGACATGAGAGTGGAATCTGTCTTTTCTTCTTTCTCTACAGGAGAGTGAAAAAGCTAATGTTTCTTTTCTCTGTTTCACTGAACCAGGAGTCAGTGCCAGGTGACCTACAGTCACCTTTGACCTCGGAGAGCATCAACGGTACAGATGACGAGAGAGTCACACCTGACACGCCTCAACACCCTGAACCCAGAGCGGAGCCTTCCCAGAATGCACTGCCCTTCTCACACAGGTAAACCACGACAACAACAAACCCCGTTTTCCTTTTAGTTACTTTTCATCCTTATTGAATAACTTATCCCGATGATGCCGTCACATTCAGCAGAGTGAGTGTGAGTTTTCCTTACGCCTGTCAGCGACTCTCCAGAGTGCTGATTTAAAATGAAATTGGCACAGTGCATCACAGAGCACTGCAGCCGGTGTCGAATATGTCGATTCAGTCGTTCATTATTAATCTGGTCCCCAGGCCTCTGGACAACATTAAAGCATTACATTAAAACACTGCATGCATGCTATTTATTAATTATAAACCGCTGGGAGTGGAGAAAGGTTTGTGCTTCGCCTGATCACAGTCTCCGAGGTGTTAGCTGTGTTTTTGGAAATATTAATGCAGCAGAAAAAATCTAAATAATATTTCTTAGATTAGAAATCACTACTTTAAATGAATGAAAGATATATTTTTTCAACTGGGAATGATCCTGTTGTTTGATTAGCCTCGAACCTCATCGCTAATTGGCCTGCTTTCAGGAAACGGGTTTACGTGTTCATTCTTTTATCATAGATATCATTAAATCATGGACCAAACCACGACATTAGCTGTTGGATGTTTTCTTTGTCACAATCTTTCAGCTCATCCAGCATCAATAAGCACTGGGAGGCAGAGCTGGCAGCACTTAAAGGGAATAACGCCAAACTGACGGCCGCTCTGCTCGAGTCCACAGCCAACGTCAAACAGTGGAAACAACAGCTGGGGGCATATCAGGAGGAAGCTGAGAGGCTGCACAAACGGGTCTCTGAAAAAAAACAACCTCCACAATCATATGTAACGCGAGACATCCGATCTGATTTGTTAAAGTCGTTTTTTTTGTTTTGTTTTCCAGGTGACGGAGTTGGAGTGTGTGAGCGGCCAAACAACAGTCATCAAATCACAAAAGACCGAGCTCAACCAGACGATAGAGGAGCTGGAGTTGGCTTTGAAGGCCAAAGAGGAGGTGTGTTCACAGACGTGTTAGTGAAACCGAGCAGTAGTACGAGTAGCACAATCTGTAACAATCACAACATCAGCTCAACAACTGTGTGTTGTGTTTCTAAATTCAGATTATTTCCAGCGAGCTTGATAATATGTTATATTATCCCTGTCACCACCGCCGGCAAAGGCTTTGATCTTAAAATGTACTTCCTCTCTAATTGTTTGCAGGAGTTGGAGCGACTTAAAACGGAGGTAGAGTGTGCCAATGAGTTTCAGTCTCTGAAAGACTCCCTCACACAGAAACTACAGGTCAGTGAAGCTACTCGGGGACTTGTGCCTTTTTTGCATGACAATACTACATAGCACCACCTGCTGGTAGAGCTTTTGCCTTGTGGCTTAGACGAGTCCACACTAAAGCATGTTTAGGCTCGTGGCTGTGAAACAAAACATCCAATCATACTCTGTCACATGTTCCAGGCCACAGAGGAGAGGAACCAAGTGCTGGAGGCCCAGCTGGGCGAACTGGAGCAGCACCTGGAGAGAAGCCAGCTGGAGAGAGAAGCCTTTCGCAACAGCCTGCGGTCCTTGCTTGAGCTGCTGGACAGCAAGATCTTCGAGCTGACCGAGCTGCGGGACACGTTGGCCAAGCTCCTCGAGGGAAGTTAGAGTGACGAAACGAGGAGACACCTCCACCTCCACCAACACCACCACAGCAGCCGGTGCTCAGACAGCTGCTCGGAAGAAGAGATCACCTGCATGTTGGCACTCACTTTGTCACCGACACGTACAACAACTTGAATTTTCTTTATTTTTCACGTGTTCGCCACGTGTGAAAGTTTACACCCAACTTTCTACATTAACAGTGTCGCACATTTTGCTACGTCCACATTGTTTACAATCAGCCAAGCGATGCTTGGACCATGCCTTCCCTGCTGGAGCTCCGCTCTGGATTCTTCTTGACTCACGACTGACACAGAAACTCTGAATGAAACCGATTCGATTTATTTGTCTCTTTTTCGCTTTCTGCTCCTTCACTTACCGAAACGTTTTGAGCTTTGCTTTGGTGCAGACAGTCGCACGGAGCTGGTGACTGTTCTTCATACTTCATCTCTTCCTCACTTTTTCAGCCACTAATGGTCATCGTCCGCCAAACGAACACTTACTTACGAGTCAGGGGAGAAAGACTCGAGATTTTCCTTCACTCGTTTTTTTGTTCTTTGAACTCTGGAGGGTCGAATGTGACGGAGAGATAGCGACCAGTGTTCCTCCTGTGACTGCAATATACGGCCGTGGACGACTACAGTGTGACGCATATTCTTGTACAGTATATGAGCAATACACAAAGGGAGCATCCGAGGGTAATCAACACTTTCCACTCTCACTTTCAGGTAATTTTACTCCTCTCTCGGATAGGCCACAAGCGAGGCAGGATTTTGTTCTTTGTTTCTATACACTTTTTTTTACAGAAAACTACCACCGATACACAGTGCACTTGTAGAGACTGAGTTTGTGTGTGCGTGAATCAGACTAGTTTTTCTTTCCTTCCTTGTTTCTGTTGCGACTTGAAGTGCAATGAATCCTTTTTTTTGTTTGTTTGTTACTAAACTAACTTAAGATTAATTGTGATAGAAGATCTTTATTTACATTGTTTCACTTACTCTTTTTTAGCGTCTGGTACCAATGTTTATTTTGGAAAAACGGGCTATATTTTTGAGGCGCTTGTTGAAGGAAATGGAAAATATAGTAGGAGGATCGCAGTCTTGTGATTTATTATTTTTTCCATTTGCCAAATATGTTTTCCTGTACAGATTTGAATTTTTGCTGATGTTGCCTTTGGTACAGAGATGCATCATTGGTAGCTAGCTAGTGGTACTTTATGTATGTGTGTGCGTGTGGGACTTATTGTTGCCAAAAATACAGTGACGTGATGAAGATTAAAGTATGGACACCTGAAGAACACTATTTAAGGGCTTGTTGTTGGTTTGGGTACATTTGGGGAAACTTGAATGATTTTGACTGTGTCACGTTTAAAACTCTAAATATTCCAGCTTCAAAGGGGAAAAAACTTTGAATAAAACATTTTAAATGTTGATTATACTACATGCTTAAAGACACAAAGTTTATAGTAAAACAAATTCAATCAAATCCATTGTTCTGTGTCATGTTTTTTTTTTGTGATCTGAATCAACTGGACTTATTTTCATATTTCCATTTAATGAAGTAAAGGGCCAACTTGTGTTAAACTTTTCCTGAAGTTTAACACAAGTTCTTGAGAGATCAGCAATAAAAAGTGTACAATAACAGTCATTTTTTCATGAATGCTGGGCAGCGCTTTAAAAAATGTCGTTACTATTAATCGCATGACGTTTCTGCGATTAATCGCACTGTTATGGGTTACATCTTATAATGGATCTAAATAAGTTTATTGTGCACATTTATTTTGTTCTATGAACAGAAGTGCAAGAGCGTTTGGTTTGACATTGAAGAAACACTGCAGTATTTACTTTACACAGGAGCATTTTTTTATATATCTCCACTTAAATATTTGTGCGCATGCGTCAACCAGCATGCAGCCTTCTCAGGTGCTCCCATCTTTTCTCATACTTTTTTCTATTATTTGTACTCTGTGTCCTCCCAATTGTGTGTGGAGGGTTTTAATCACTTTTATTGCCGTGGAAATGTTACCCTCAGTGACGTTTGGGGCAGCTTAATGCACTACAGACTTCGTTTACTCCAGGGGCCAGACGGCTTGTTGGGCAGACAAACCTGTGGATTCAGTCTCTAAATGGTTCTATGGCGTTTACTGTTCTCCTCTGGTCCCCGTGTCTGCTCTGTGGAGTTCTGTCCCGATGACACTCGCACACACAAACGCACACGTCGGCAATCGGTCAAAAAAAGCGTTTTCCTTGATGCAATCCACAGCCAGTACTCAATGTCCCGCCCCTTGTGTGACTCATTGTTGGTCTGTTCGTGTATTCAGACTTAGTGAGCAACAGACTTTCATCATCATAATAGTAATAAAAAAAAGTTCAGATTTAAAAAGCTGCAAAAGTTTGGAGCTTTTTTTTATTTTGAAAGGAAAAAATATATATAATCAGTGAGATGTAGAAAGCAGAGAGGAATGTCATGATAGGAAAACCAACAGGAAACATTATAAAGTACATTTACATTTGTATGCTTTAAAATATGAAGTTTCAATAAATACTTCAGTACATTTAGGCATGCATATATATTTTCATGATTTACATTTCATTACAGTTTAATTCATAAAATGACTTTTCATCATTATTGCACTTACGTTGTGATGGGTTTGTCTTCAAACCAGTCACAGGCATAAGATCATAAAGGTCAAAGGTCAACGTAGTGTCATGGGTGGAATAAAAACGTACAGTCACAAAATCCAAGTGGACCGAGAGCTGAGTGAAGGTGGAACATCTGCTGCTAACGTGATCGGAGATCGGTGTGTCGGCCCCGCTGTCGTGCCGACTGAGAGCCGCTCCTGTGGTTTTCACTTATTCAGGAAGATGCCACTCTCATCTCGGTGCCATCACTATGAAAAGTATGATTTTAGTCTGTTTCTGCACCAAACCAGACTATTTTGATTTTACTTTACATGTTACTCTGTAAGTTTAGCTTAGCATAAAGACTGGAAACAAGGGGGAAACGGTAGCCTAGCTTGCGCTAGAGGTGGTTAAAGTACACACACTAGAAACACAACTAGATTACTACAAGTAGAGGTAACACTACACGAGCAAGAGCAAATATTGGGGCATAAACGTCAGTGAAACCACGTTAATCTTGCTGTAAACTGGGAACCACCTTTTCTACCATACTCTGCATTAAACATCTGTATCTGGATTATAAAGAAAATCTCTCTCTGATATGTAGTAGAGTGGGAGGTAAACAAGTTCAATCAGAAATACTCCAGGAAGGTTTAAGTACCTCAACATTCTACTGCAGTACTTGCGTAAACATTAAAGGTTTATGTTCATAATTTCTGCATCTCTGTAAGTTCAATCATCAGTCCAGTTCTAACATCAAAAACTTAAAGGTACAGCTTCTACTACATGTACTGGCTGAAGCCGCTTCCAGTCTTTATGCTAAAATAAACCAAATGTTACTGCACAGGTGAGATGAGAGCGGCATCAATCGCCTTCATTTCAGCAAGAAAGTGAAGAAGCATTTTTCAGAAACTGTCCATTTAACTGGAGCCATGGCACAGGGAGCACGATCTGTTCAATACAGGGGAAAGTTAGGTGTTTGACACAAGTCACCAAAACTGGTATAAAAAATAAAAAGCACACACGCACACACACACCTTCAGTAAGTACGTCTGGAAAACAAAATAAAGCCAGGCAGTGGAGAGAGACACTGAGGTGAATAAAACTCAAGTTAAACAACAAACTAAATAACTGTGTGACCCAAATGTTTTCAGGAGGACGCGTCGGTTACCAGCAGAGGGCGATAACGACTTTTCTGCAAACTTCTTCGACAGGGAAAAGCCTCTCAGCACAACAAACACCTTTCTGCTTCCTGAGCGATTTGTATTTGTTGATTTTGAACCAGTTTCTCAATTATTTGGTTTCCAGAGGTTTACAAATGTCTTTGAACGCCGACCAATAGTTCAAAACTAAAGCACATGAAACATAAAAAGGAAAAACACACAGTTGCTTTTTTATGTCTGTGCTTAAAAGTACAAATTACTTCAATTAATAGTAGATTGTTTAAATAGTTGATTTGAGGTTTTATCATACTGTTTTCATGTGTTCTGAGCTGTAGGATAACGGAGCATGAATTCTGTTTCAACATTTACACATTACTGTGGATCTGTAGTGAAAACAGCTCATGGCAGAAAAGAACCAAAGAAAGACTCAAGTGATCGTTTAGACGTCAATAGGTTCTGTAACAGAAACGTTAGTATATATGTTCTGTCAAAATACTGAGCTGGTGTTAACATTAGCTTTAGAGGAGAAGCAGAAGATAGAGGAGTAAACAATGTTATTGGTAATAAACTGCAGCTGTTTGTGTGCTGATGTTAATACATTTCTAGAAACCTGACTTCTGTTAGCTGTCGCTTTAGGCAGCAGCCTCTAAAATCCTAAAAAGCTCACAGATGTCTGCGAGTTCAGAAAGTAAACAGCTGTGGATCAACAAATGGAGAGGTTTACTCGTCTTCTTTTGCTGTGTTGGCTCCTGGTAAATACTTTTCATCGGATCAAATCCTAAAATGAACTTTCTCTTTTCTAACCTGAGGTTCTATCAGTACAGTATGTTGAACTAGATCAGGGGGGTTTTAAAGTAAAAGCAGAGATGAAGTTGTCACGGATTTAGTCGTTTCCTGTAGCTGTAGACTACATCATGAACCCATTTTCTTTTCCATTTCCTTCGCCTGTTTTCATTCTGGCAAATTAGCACCATTAAACCTATGCTGAATTATCTGTTATTTCATCTTAAAAACTTAAAAGAAATTTATCGTGTAGATTCAAAATTCATATTCATAACTATTCCTTTAGGTGAATTGTCAGATGCTGCCAACATCACGTCCAAACATTTTATGTAATGAAATATGCAGTAAAGGAAAAAGGCGTCATCGTGACAGAAAGGTAAAAACAAACAATACTCACTTCCTAAAACAAACCCATAACAGCACGCTACAGTACAGTAGAACTCTGACGTGTAGACTGACATAATGAGAGGTTGGAGGTTGGACCGTTGACATAAAAAGATCAGTGGTCCATCTTTACAAACAGCATGCAGAAGTCCAAAAACTATTCTGAGCCGTTTTCTGATGTTAAAAAAAAGAATCAAGGTTTTTGTTCAAATTGCACCAAAGTATCTCCAGGTGACTTAAACCCAGCCCGTCTGCTTGAACCTGGACTTTGTTTCCTATTCGCTCCACAGTTGAAGTTTAAAAAAAATACTCCTTCAATAACACAAACTAGTTTTCCCAGTCAGTGCACGGGAGACCTTCATCCTCGGACTCAGACTCCGGCGAAGCCTCTTTGATTCTCCGCAGAGCCTCGTGGATGCTGCGGGTCAGAGCGTCGGCTGAGTGGGGGAACCCATTGGCGTGACGCTGCTGCTCGGGCCGGGTCCGTACCTTCCTCAGCCTGACGCCCTGCCTGATCTGAGCCAGGATGTTGTTGCTGTCGTCGTCCGGGTTGGGGGCCAGGACTCGCAGCTCAGCCTTCCTCAGATGGAAACTGCCACGTTTGAGAGAAGCCAGCACCTCGTCCATGGGGGAGCTCGCTGCAGAGAGACAACAGTCAGATTCTGGTTAATGCTTGAATCTTCTAATCTCACTAAGGTCACCAGATCAACCAGGACTGGAAGGTTTTATTTGTTACCCGTCCTCACCTCTCCTCCACTGTGACGAGTCCAGCGAGGCAGTCTTCCTCAGCTTCTTCCTCGCACTCTGCAGCTGGCTGCTGTCAAAGTACCGCGGGGAGAATGGCAGCGAGGGAGATTCAGACTCGCATAGATGGTGGCGCTCTGGGCTGTCTGTGGGCTTCTTCTCCCTCCCTTCACCCAGCTGCTGGTCCTCTGAGGGAGGAGGTGGGGGAGGAGGCGGGGGAGGTGGCGGTGGAGGAGGGGGCGGAGGAGGACCCAGAGAAAGGACAGATGGGGAAGGCAGGGACAGGAAAGGAGGTGAGGCGTTGACACTTTGGAGTCCAACTGTTGGTAACGACACGCTGTCACAGCTGCAGGCATCAGGTGGAGGAGGGGCAGAAAGTTCTGGGAGGTCTGAGATGCAGTCGGTCTGAACGCTGGCCGCCTGCGTGGTCATCTGCTGTGCTGCTCTCCGTCGATTCTGAATCAGACGCAGTCGGCTGGACTTCAGAGTCACCTGACCCGGATAGCGCTGCGTGGAATCAACGGGCGGGAGTCAACCAACAGGGACACATTCGGAGACAGGTTAAGCATCAGCAAACCGTCTCACCTGTTTGAGGCTGCGAAGTCTTTCCAGCGTCCTCTGCCTCTCCTGACTTACTCTGGCATTTTGTTTGGATTCATCTTCTTCTTCCTCGGCTTCTCTTCCCTTCACAGGAAACAACAAAGTATTTGTGTGTGTGTGTGGGGGGGGCAGTCATGTTTATTAGCTCTTTAACTTATGCTGAGGATGAAACACGACTTTTTCATGCCTGTACTATCCTGTCTTTGAGTACTCCTGCCTGTGCTCATACACTCTGTGTGCACCAGTCTCTCCAGCTGAACTTACAGCGCTTCGTTTACCGTCAGTACGTGAAACAACAAGTCTGTGATTATGACTTCATCTCACCTGGTGCAGTGTCTGCAGAGAACTGCTGTCGGCATGGCTACCTTGATGCTGCTGTACCTTCTGGTTGTGATTGACGATGCAGATTTCCTATTCATGGAAAACAAAACGCGGGTTGTGTGATGAGTGGCTGAGTTCCATGTGACGGACAGCTGCACATCGAATGAGCAGAAAAATGCCGGTACCTTCTTGTTTTTGAGGTAGACTTTTTTGGCAGTGATGCGGCCCCTGCGGGCCTCCAGCTGACGCGTCCTCTGCTGCAGGACGCCGAGTTCTTCATCTTTGAGGGGGGACGGTGGGGATGCAGGGTCTTCTACACACTTCATGGCATCAGGGCTCTCGTAGGCATCGTAGTACACCACCTCATCCTGGCGTTCTGTTCCAGCGGAACAGATTCATCAAAGTTAGGTGTAGTTCATAGCCGTTTTAAAGCACTCGACGTACATTACGACCTCGACAGATGTGAATGCTAAAAACATTCACCGTCTCTTTTTATTAAATCGGTGCAGCTTTGCAACAACATTGGTAATTTTGATAATTTGATGCTTTTCTTCGTAACCTTTTGTGAAACATGATAAAACACTGCACAGCTTCTCACTTAGGCTGCAGCATTAATCATTTCAAAAAGTTTCTGACCTTCTTCAGGTCAAATCTGTGACTAGAATCTCTTCAACATGACCTACTCATTTTCAAAATGACAATGTTGCATTGTCATTTCAGAAGTCTAATGGTTTATAAAATACATTCATAGACTTGTCTATAAACACCTGAAATATACTTTACAGCTGCCAATATCTGTATATCTGATATCTATACAAGCGCCAAATGGCAGCAATACAAATAAGTGCCATGTAAAAGAACCAAACAGACGCTCACCTGTCATCTGCCTCCGAAGACTTTGCAGCTGGGCGGTGAGCAGCAGCTCTTCACAGCGCAGCACCTCCGCCTGGATGTCATACAGCTGCAGCTGTAATTCGTAGTACAGCGCCTCTAGCTGGTCCAGACGCAGCATGGCATCGTCTCCACCTTGCAGACTCTGCATCTAGAGCCACAGTCACACAGCGACGTCACTCTCTCATAGGTCGAAAGGCACATGACACAGGCTGGGTGATTTTTCCAAACCCCACCTGACTAAACATAAGTGGATCCTGTGGAAACAGAGCTGGAGGCAGTGTTCCTGTCCTGTCCGAGCACGGAGCTACGCCACTGCAATTAGGACTGCTTTTCACATGTAAACCCAACGTTTGACTCCAGTGACTAATTTCCACTGTTGTTCGCCAGGATGTTATTCGCCCTGTTACAGGACGTCTGAGCCATGAGGTCACTTCTCTAACACGACTCTTATCGTGCTTTTGCCTCCTTCTCTCGTCTCTGCGTCAAACTCGCCGATCATCACAAACTCTTTAAAACACACCCACATGAACTTGACATTCTGACACACACTGATTCATTTTGCTGTAAGTTGTTGGGCTCTACCTCCTCCTTCAGGCCGTGTTTCCTCTGTTCCAGACAGATTTCTCTGGCCCTCATCAGCTGCAGAGTTTCTTTGGATACGGTGTACTGCAGTCGCTCCATGCGCTCAACTGCCGCTGCCCACGCCGACTTGCCAAACTTCCTCTGGTCAGCTCGCATTCGCTCATGCAGAGCTGCAACACATTCATATGACTGTTAGCTGTAAACAATAGGCCTATCAGTTAGTTACCTGATCTATTCTGAAATGACATCATTATTTTGAGTGAAAAGATATACAGGAAAAAAACAATAAGTACTACTATTAGTTGCAGCTGTGAAATTCATACTAATGCAATGTTTCAGGAATCTGTATGAATGCTGTGACAATAAACCCACTTTGTGCACATCAGTTATATATCACAGCTGAGCAGCTTTGACAGTTAAAATGCTAATGGAGTCAGTTGCTTTTAGAAATGACTGGTATGTCAGAGTCCCGACATCTGATGAAGGAATGTTGTTTCTAATCATCTCTATTGCATTTTGTTTTGGAGCAAACCACTCAGTACAAAGGTTCAAAGGTCACTGCAGAGACAGCATGTTGTTCTAGTAAGTGCCTCCTTTTTTGTTTTTACCTTTCTGTGCTCGAGTCGTGGTTTCAAAGAACTTGACAGTCAGGTCCTGTATGGAGAGGACAGCGGCGTGAGCCTTCTTCTGCCACTCCTCATCCTCCTTCCTCAGAGTCTCCACACGACGAGGACCCAGGCGCTCCGTCTCCAGAGAGATCTGACAAGGTCGAAGGTACCAGCAGGTCAAATATATTTGCATCAGCCAGGTAACAGAGTTCATTTGGATCAGACATTTTTGAAATCCGACACCATGTCAGTCAAAATGAGAACAACTGCCTTTACATGTTGTTTGCTACAACCATTTATAATAATGGGCTTTGCCAACCTTAGTATAATAATCTCTGTATTACTTCTGTTATAGTAAATAATCATGTTTTACAAATAGAAAAGACACTACAACACTTTGTAAAGTGTCTGTTGATGGACAACTATCAAGCAATTAAAAACAGTTGCATCTAAATGATAAATTTAACAATAACAATCTGTGGATATTACTTAGTCAGAAGAGACATAACACACCAGCCCAGCAGCAAAAAATGTGCCTTTTCCCAAATGTGCCAATTATTTTTGATTTTGTGAACTTTAATTTAAAATAATTCATAAACTTTTGTACATACTGGGTGCAAATATCCAGGCTGGAAAGTGTTGGTTCTACAGCAGGACAATGATGCAAAACAGTCTCAGAATCCACCATAAAAAACAGGAAACAGGAACAACCTTCACAGTTCTTTGACCTGAGCATGAGTGGAGATCTGTGGGTGGATCTGAAGCAAAGTGTGAGTAAGAAAACCTAAAAATAACTCTGAACCTGAAGGTAGCAGTGAGCGAATATTCGTAGAAAGCCTCACTTTTATTGTCATTAGGTTTTCAAAGCATCTTTTCCTTACATCTCCACCTCACAGTGGGAAAATGCTGATGGTAATACCATCACGTAACAGCAGATGGTGGTAACAGCGAGTAGTGACCATGCTCATGCTCATTACACTAACCCAGTGTCCTACTGGGCAGGAATAACAATTTTCTGCTGAGAATTAAAGTTCCACTCCGCTGGATGTGATGTTGTCATGTCGTGTAAACTCTTTACAGAGTTCATTCCTCACAGTTCACCAGCTCATGTCAGGCCATGTGAAAAGAGTGAGAAAAGGGGAAAAAAATGTGCCACGTGTATTCCTGTCTTGGGTGGGAGCAGAAATACAATCCCCAAGAACAAAATGTACACAGACTTTAAGTTTCTGTGGGGGCCTCATGCACATACACATATATTAATATCTCAATGTTAAACAGATGTGTGTAGGTGCACAAAAATAAACAGGACCACAGTAATCACCAACCAACCTCAAAGACCTTGATTTATGTCAGTCAGCATGTTCAGTGCTGCACGTGAGGCACGGGAACGGGGAGTGGTTCTGGGGTGAAGCTGGGAGCAAGTGGGGGGGCGAGAGATTACGTCAGAGAGCAGCGAGAAAGTCTGACAATAAAAATGAACTTAAAGTAAAACTTCAGCTCGAGTTTCATTTGGCCATGATCTCACTGTGGAAACCCATTTGCACTACGCATACAGAGTGTCATCATGAAGGAGCTGCACCTACATGTGAGCAGAATTTAACACCTACAGAGCAACAAATGGCCCCCGACCTTTCAGTCAGACCTGTCGACATCTCACACAACCTGCTAATGCTTGAAATATTAAAAGGATCTATTGTTTGAGCTCTGCGTATTGTCGTTAACTTTGTCCCACTGACTTCTGTGATGAGTCAAAGTACAGCAAAACATCTCAGCATCCAGTTTATTGAGTCTGTAAAACCAAGCAACACTAATGACAAAATTTAAATATAAACCAAATCTGTAATCATCATTTATTAAAATGTTTACTCCCTTTTCTGTGGTCAGGTGCATCCTGTTCACTTTATTATTCACCGAGGCATATCTCGACTGGAACCCTTCTGTGGCAAACAGGCTGGACGTTGTTCAGAAAGACACACCTGTGTTCTATAGTGTCCAACATTCACACAACAACCGAAACATGATGTCCAGGGGATTCTTTGTAGGTAGATCTCAGATCAGCGCAGAGGTAAAAAACATTTCCTCCATTAATTGGAACCACTAAGTCTACTTGGGGGACTTTGCAGGGAGAATGGTGGTCAACGGGGTCACCAGGAACCCTGTGAACACTAACAGCATTAGAAGTCGTCCACAGAGATGGAGAACATGATGGACGAACGACCATCTCACTAATACTTCATCAATCAGGCCTTTTTGGAAAGAACTCAGACATATGACAGACTGCTTTTAAAGATCTTTCAGTTTAGATAAAAGTACGAAGTGGCAACTTGGTCGCTTGGCAAACATCTTACAGTGAAGCACGTCTGTGCATAGTCGGGTTTTTAAAGACACATACAATCTTTGTACTGGCCTTTGATAAGACAGCGGGGGAGACCTTTTCCCTCAACACCTCTGGTTAGCAGCTGTTGGTGACTAAACACAGATACGTGAGACTCACTGAAAATAGAAGTGACACCAGTTCCCACAGCAAAGTGGTGGGATTACAGCATTGATGTTGTCATGGTGGCTCTTATCTCATTTGGTTAAAATAGCAGAGTAACACAGACAGACACCAGATACCAGACAGCTTATTTTATTTCATGCAGGTAGGGTTGGTTTGAACACAGTTAATAGAAGTAATATAGATAAAAAATAATCATTTATAAGGGTGCTGATCTCAATGTGTTTTGTTAACAAAAAATAAATACCATTCAGACTACTTGCATACATTTGCATTTTATGCTATGTGATATTTCTGAATTTGTGTACAACTTGTTGGAAGTAAAGGCAGCACGTATTTCAGGAACCACCATGACAGCAAGTGATAAAGCATCAACGTGAAGCAGTAACTGGAGCTTGTTGTGTTATAAAACCATCTTCGGCAGAGAAACAGCATTTTTAATTCATGGTCGACCTCTGACCCTGTAGGCAACAGGACACCCACACTGCACCACTCCGATATGTAATAGGACCGTCCCATAATGCACCATTCACCAAAATACTCGACACCCTTTGTTGTTTATTCATTGATGTGTCCATCTGTTATTGGATTCAGCGATTCAGTTAAGCTTACATCTCTAAGTAGAGCAGACAGCATTTGCAGAAAGACTCTGTGTTTAGTTGCAACACTTAAGCCACGAGTTAATCAACAGAAAAGCAATCAGAAACTACTCTGGTATTCGGCTAATTGTTTTCATCCTTTTTAAGCAACAAACTCAAAATTGTAGCCACGTCCAACTTCTTGAACATGTTTTTTTCGGTATATGTGGTATGGTATAGCATGTTTCAAGAACAAAACGTCATCTGCAACACAATACTCTCAGGTTTCAGCTTCCCCTGTATGAGAATGTGTTGCTTTATGTTGTTTCGTGTGATAGTGAACAAAATATCTTTGAATTTGCAGCAAGGAGGCATTGGAAAAGTAATGAAGATAATCAACTCCTGTGTAGCCTGAGGCGCAGGTGCCATGTGTATTCACACCTGCAGGTGAAGTCAGAACAGGCTGTAGTACTAGCAAGCAACTCCCACCACTGCTGTTTTTCTCCTCACCTTTACAACATCAAGTAGGATGCAAACTGCATGTAAATGACTGTATCCTGTGTCCTTAACGCCCTCTCCCTCCCTTCTTTCCCAAAACACACACACACGTCCACAATTCCCTGACTCATCAGACTGGAAGCAACCAACCGACTCTGCAGTCATCAAGGATTCATTTGCATGCAGCTTTGTTTTCAGCCGTTGCTTCCCCCTGAGGGAAGCAGGTGGTAGAGCTGGGAATTTTGGCTGCACGCAGAGTTCACATTTTCAGGAAGATCCATAAATAATAAATAGGTGACTTAAACCACTCAAGCATGTGTTCTCTAAAGAAAACTGTGGTCAGGCTTTACATTTACGGTTTTAAGTTAGTGAAGATTCTGGACTGATCCAAAGAACAAGCACTTTAGGAAACCGTGTTAGACTTTTTTGACTAAAACTATTTGCAGCTGTGAACTAATCCGCATTTCAAATGTGTATCTATTAGTTGATTATCTTAATCCACAGTTTGGTTGAATGTTTGTTGTTAAATCAAAAGACCATTTTGATCAATGGTTTGGTTTCTACCTTCTATGTTTTTTTGTTATTTGCAGCTTCTTAAAACACAGATAACTTGTATTCTGTACTGTCCCTGAATGCCTCACAACAGATGACCTGCAGTGAGCGAGGGGGGGGGGGGGTGTCCAGCAGGGTGGCAATAGATTGTGTAGTGGTGGTGGTTCTGTGATGGTTTTGTGAAATGTTCTAAGGAAAATGTGTATGTACAATAGACTCAACTACAGTCAATATCTATTTTACTGCCAACAGACCCCATGAAAAAAGGCCTGTTGACGGTTAAGTTTCTTGGCAAGAACACAACATCCAACCCAGCACAGCAGTGCTAAACTGATTTGTTTGGAACAGCTTTGGTGCAACAATGGAGCACAGATGAATAAGCTACGGTATATATGTGCACAATATCTGTTAGTACGGCCATTTAATTGTTGGGTTGGGTCTTAAAAATAGAGAATACCAGCAGACGATCCTTGAAGAAAGAAACGCTCAACACATTTTTGGCGATCGAGTGAAATTTCTTAATTTAGTTCAGCAACCGCCCAAGAACCCAAATACCATCATAATACAGGGACCTAAACACACCCACACAGCAACGCATGTTGGTTAGTGATGCAATCCTGGAGGAGCAAACTCCAAGAAATGTAGACAAAGACTCACAACACAACAGAATGAAAGAGAGAGAAGGAAAGACAGGAGAGAGACATAGAGGCAGCATATATGCACCCAAACAGCATAAAAGCCAGCACAGGCTGCACAGTGCAGGCTAATGCAGGCGAACAAGACTTTGGCATAGTTGTGCTATTTCTCAGCAGTGGATAAGCTTGTTATTTCTACCTCTCCTTTATCTTTGCCTCTGGCACACTTTTCTTGCTGTTTTGCTTTTCTGGCTCGCTGGGTCAGACTCCGCCACAGAGTAACAGGCATCTGGCAACTCAGAAGTTATGTGGAATGGACACACCTGCACACCATACTTGCTTAAGTACAAATGTATCTCTCTGCTTCATGTTGAAGATCTTTCAAAGAAGCAGGCAGAACTCTGAACCAGCGGTACCAGCGAATCTATAGATTAGCCTGTTGATATACTCATCTTCGTCTAATTAAGTGAAGAAAACAAAGATGGAGTGGGGGAACAATGCTGAGACTGAACTGCTGAGTGGTCTAGTGGTTGCTTTAATAATACTTATGCTTGCCGTTAATCCGCTCTGGGTGGGGAAAAAGCCGCTCTGGCTGATCCTCTGACCTCCACAGCCCCCTAATGCAAAGCTACAGAGTAACACAGGTTGGCTACTACACCACCACCACATGTAGCCTCTGCAACTAATGCTAAGGTCATTACAGTGGATTTGGGAGGGTAGGCTCAGAGGAGGATGTTATCATGCAGTGGTTCAGGGCTCGTTTCCCAGCTCTAACCTTGATTTCTAAAAGTGCCAAACCACAAAATAGCAGTGTATCTGATGAAGTACGTTTCAGTAGAGAGACTAGAGTCAGTGTCTTCTACACTAGTTAGCAAGCTACAGTGAAGTTTAAAGCTTCTAAATCAAAACCTGAAACAGATGGCATTTGTATCTGTGTGTGTGTGTTTTACCTTAATCTGCTGTCTGCGCAACATTGCCAGTTCCCGCATGTCCCTAAAAGGCTGAAGCAGGTAGTGGTATAGCTGAGTTGTTGCTTCCAGCAGCTCTCCATACGCCTCATCCTCCTCCGGATACACTTGCAGCAGCTCCACCATGCTGTCTACAGCTTTGTGCTTGTCCAACACCTGGGACACAACAGAAAAAGAGAAAAAAGCTGGTGCATTCAGAAATCCACAACATATTCCATTTTAGGGAAGACAAGGCTGACGTCGTTGTGTAGAGAGTTAATCGTTGCTTCACGATATATTCAGCGAATTTTTTTTAAATTTAAGCCCCTTTCAGCCTTTATGTGGTTCTGAACAAAGAAAATTATCAGCTACCATTTGAAAAATAAAGTATGTTTGGCCTCCTACTTTTTTTTTAATTGATTTGAGAGAATGACACCATTTGAGACTATTAACTACATCAAAACTGCTTCTATGACCAATTGTTTTTTATATTGCAATTGTAATACTGTAATCACAAAAGTGTGCAGCCCTACAAACTACACTGCCCATGTTTAATGTGTGGCGGGTCGAATTCCGACTTATTTAAAATTACAATGAAACAAAGGCTCTTTCAAAGCTGAAAAAAACCCAAGCTTACTTTAAATAAAACCAAGAATAAAGTGTGTGAGTCTCCATGTAGTGTGTGTGCGCTGTGAGGTCAGGAACAATACCGTAAGCTATATTGCTTAAGTGTAGTGCAATGAGAATAAATTGGCCCTAAATGTTGCTGATTCATACCATATGTTCAGCTATGCACAGACTGTTCATTGTTCCCGAGATAAAACACTATCAAAACAAGTATTGTATGCACAAATATTGATCTCGCAACCCTCAGAAACTGTTACAATTCATGCACCACAATACCGCTCCTTCACTTCTGCTTCAGATAATATTGAAATGTACCACGACTCAATCTTCATCTGAGCCCCTGAACAGAGAAGTGCTCTTCTCTCCGCACACAGCTATAGATATGAATAAAGACTCTTATATTAGGTCCAGGCTGCTTTCCCAAAGCCCTCCATGTTGGGGACTGGGACAGACACTGCATGATTCAGCTCGAACACTGCTCCCACTGTTTACCTTGGGTCAGTGTCTCCCTGGTAACCAGTGGCCAACCTTACACGATCTCCCTGCCCCAACAGCCAGGAAAACCCCTGGGCTAAATGAGCTGACTTCTGCCTGGGCTACTGTAGGCAAAGCGTTGCCATTAATGAAGCACTTGAACCTAAAACAATCACTATTTTAGAGATTCAGGTCCTGGAACGAATAAATCACTGACACTAAATAGAAATGTAGTTTAATTATGTCATTTCGCGATGGAGCTATGTAGGGGTGTAATACAATATTCTCATTTCCTGCTGTAATTAAACTTACATAGTCAAATCACATGTTTGTGACAGTCCATAAAGAGAAAGGAGACAGACTGTGACTGTTTAGTATGAAAGCTGCTGAACCTGCACTTCAAAGACTTCTGGATTACCCGTCTTAATTCAAGCCTAATCATTTAAGACAAACATAAAAGTAAGCATTGTTTTGTTGTAGCTTCCCGGTGTGAAGCTTGTCTTTAGGATAGTAAACTAAATATTTACTGCATAACTGTAAAACAAATCTGAAAAAAAATTGATCTAATGTCCACATCATTACATTTTTAAAAATTCATTGGCTAAATTTAGCCGTTAAATCTATTGAAAGCACTCCAAAGTGAGATGAGTCTATAATTACAGGACTTTCTGAGTGAAATAGGCTATGACTGCCCCACCATATCATCAGGACTAAGTCTTCCAGTTTGTCTCATTCTGTCGGAGGAACGTGTCTCGACTGTGATCCGAGCAGAGACCGTTTAAAAGTGCTTTTAAAACTGAATCTTAGAAGCCATAAAACTCTTCCAACAGGAAACGCTATCTTAAATAACACGGTCTGTGAATCCAAAACACTTACTACACACCTTATTATGCCTTAGGCACTTTGAGGGTCTTACCTTCGCCTTTAGCATTTTATAGAAAAATGTTTACTGAGTAAACAGATTAACTGATAATCAAAATATTTTAGTCACAGCACATTTACTATTCAGATTTGTGTAGTATTAATGCACAAAATGAGTAATGATAACTAACAACAGTAATCAACAAGCACACACAGTGATTAACCCGCCAAACATATATCAAATAAACGTATATCCATGTAAACTGTATACATTCACACGAGACAACATTTAAACAATTAAACAATAATTCAATGATGTGATGATGTATTGATCAGCTAAACAACTCTGCTCTTCTTTAAGCTCCACGGTATAACAACAAGCTGACAGAATATGCATGTGTACTGTACACATTACCTGTAGTACAGCTACAACACAAAATACCTGCATACCTCAGTGTAAATCCTTTAATGTAAACAATTGAAGCGACGACACCGTCACTACGTTACTCTATGAATGGCTAATGCTGCGGCTGCACCTGATGTAAAGAGTCTGCAACACCTTGGCAAACAACCTGTGGACACATGCAGATACAAAACAAAGTGTAGTGACAGCGGAAACACGCAACAAGGCAGGAAGTCTAAACAATGTATACAGAACAAATGCTGTTTACATACAGTCATGTATCAAGAAATAGTGCCCTACATATTCTAATAACAGCTTTTCTTAATGATTACCCTTTGTGTTATCACTGCAGACGTCTTTCACCCAAGGAAACAAAAGCATTCTGTGTCGCCACCTCTGCTTAACAACTGTCTGTGTAAACAAAATGCTTTTGTGCTAAATTAATTGCAAATGATCTCTTAAAGCAAGAAAGTAAATGTGCACAGAGACTCATGAGACTAAAAGTGTATGTTTGGGCATTAGAGCAGAATTAAATAAATAACATCTGCGAGTTTTCTGTTGTGCGAGTAGGAAGGTATCTTGTTTTAAATTGAACTAAATATCTTTAGATTTTAAACAACTGGTCATACACACAAGACATTTAAAATGTGTCAACTTCAACATTTTGCAATCCAGAAAATAATCAAATCGCAAAATGAGAACAACAATTAGCAGCAGTCTTAATGCACATTGGCAGCATTTACAGTATCTACCAGGTTTATGTTACAGCATCAGGCCCGCTTTGATCATGCTGTCCAAGGTTATCCTGCCCACCACACAATTTAATTTACGTTTCACACACTTTAAATTATCACCATCAGAGAACAACAACAAAGCCTACTGGTGACATTAACATGGAATTATTAGCTTGAAGTAAATCAGGTTTACTGTAGGAAGCTGTTTGAGTCATTTTAACAACAGACCATAGATAAGGAAACATTAAATCTCTGGTAGATAAGTGACAGATGTATCTGTGTATCTGAGGGTTATCCACTAATCAGTTATCATGGCACAGTTATCTTCACAAATGGAAAATTGAAAATAATGGAAAGTCTATTGAGGAAAAATTACTAATAATTCTCCAGCTGCTGGATACACACAAAACTACCAGTTTAATTAGGTTTCTGTAAACTCAAATAAATCATCACCTAGTCATTACAGCGCTACTGTACAAAACAGACACAGACACCAAATCTGAGTCATTACGATAAGAGCAACTGTGATAAAATAGTCACAATCTCCTTTAAAGTAGTACACAAAAAGACTTGTATGTCACAAGTCTTTTTGTGTACTACTTTTAAAGAGTACACTCTACACTGCCTTCATGATGAAGCTTTCTCTGTTTTTGTTAAAACAGAGAAAGTTGTGTTGGAATTTAACACATTTTACCAGTGTATCTAATGAAGTGGCCTCAGTTTGTTCAAATAAGTGAGACATTATGTCATTACCATAGCTCCTTCCTGTTAGGCCAAGCCTATATTCAGCTGTTTTTGTTTTCTGTGTCAGTCAACTGAACAAAACAACAAAGAACTTTGCCTGAAGGGTTATCTCCTTTTGAACACACAGAGTGACCAAACCTAGATTTTATTTAGACTCTCAAAAGTATCTGTAGTACTTCAACTGGAATCGCCACTAGTATATTTGCTCTAACAGCTGGACATGGATGCAAACATACTTCTCACGTGCTTGAACAAAATGTACAGTATGTCTTCAGTTGTCTGGACTAACACACAAACAATGTGTGTAGTGACACATCACTTCTGTAACTCCACCTCCTGATTGTTCATGTGTGTTTCTGTGCAACTCCCCTCAAACTGTTCAGCCAACTGCCATGAGATGTCTGGACAAACCAGATCATATTACAGGCCTGGAAACGTGCAGCAACAGATGGTAGATCACAGGAGGAGGGGGGGGGTCCACAAAGGAAGAGGAGGAGAATCTAACCATGGGGAATAGTTATTCTCAGAAAAGTACATGCTTTGTGGGATCAGTTTCAGGATTGATTAAGTCATGGTAAATTTAAAGGGCGGAAGTGACTAGTCAGTTTGTCTATAATGGTGCCATTTAGTGTTTCTATATCCCACAATGATGTTCTCGAATGTCTTGTTTTGTCCCATCCTCTGTCCAAAACCCAAATATACCGACTTTATGATATACCAAAGTTGATGTTTAAGAAGTTGGTTTGAGCAAACTTGCTTTATACAATAATCAATCATCTGTCAGTCAAACTACATTAAACATAAACTTGACCTGGGAGAGCAACATTCTACTGGGTTGATGTGCTAATAAGAAACAGTTCACCTGAAGACCACCCATATAAAACAAGTGCCTCATCTGCTTCACAACTTCTCTTTCTACTCCATACGATAGAAATAGTTGATTTACCTCCTGCATGCGTCTTTTGGCCCTCTCCAGCGCATCTTCATAGCCTTTCTGCCTCAGCTCACTTAGGCTCTCGTAGTATTCCTCCACGTCGTCGCTCTCAGAGAAAAGCACCTGCGAGAGGATCTTCCAGCCGCAGGTGTCCAGGGCATGACCGAGGTACACCTGCAGCTGGTAGCACAGGGCGTCCGTCTCCCGCTGCGACACCCCGGGGCCACCGAAGAGCACCGTCCACACTCCGGACTGCTCCTCTGGGAACGACGGTAAACACGGCTCTAGGTCGGTGTTTACGGCGCACAGCTGAAGGTGAGCTGCCCTCAGGTCCTGGAAGGAGAACAGTCCGGCCCAGCTGAAGTCCTCACGGCCGCCCACGTCACCGTCGCCCGTGTCTGCATCCTCCGGAGAAAGCAGCACATCGACGGGGTCCAGAATCTCGATATCTATTACTTTAGGTGTCACAATATCCCAGGTCTCTAGCGAGGGGCTCACACACTCCAGTGTCTTCGAGCTGCCGACTCTGAGCTCCTTCTTCTCCCCAGAAACGCTCTTTGTGGGCTGTTTGCCTTTGGGGACGGAGTGCGGTCTAACTTTACCCGCTGGGCAGACTCCATCTCTCCTGCTTGCAACGAGACTTTTCGTGTGTTTGTCTGCCACGGAGGCGCCGCACACAGGAAACGCGGCGGCGGGGCTGCAGTCGAGGAGCGGGTCCAGAAAAGTGGCCCGTCTCTGCACAGTTCTGTTGTGGCAGGTTATGGCGAACTTTCCCTCGATGTCGTTCCAGGCCACAATGAAAACAAATTTGTGCCTCTCTTTTTCATCGAAGACTTTCGGTCTGACGGACACCCACTCGGACTCTAAGTTATCCTCCATGGTGAATGACATTTCATACAGACGTCGGAGAGAAAAAAAATAAGTAGATTAACGAATCTATCCGGAAAATCTCCCCCCGAGTCGAGGCTAAATGCTAACGCTAGCTAACGACCGTTAGACGCCAACGAGAAAAGTAGCGTAACGTTAAGATTCGGGGCAGCACGAGCGGAGGAACGAGCGAACTAAAAGGCGAAACAAAGGATTCCCAGCTCCGCGTTCGCCCGCTGCCTGTCGAGTGCGTGCGGGAAACGAAAACGCAGATAACGTCGTTGACCTCCGCAGCGAACCAGACGCGGAGAAGTTCACCGGACGAGGCGGTGTAACCGAAGAGGGGGACTCGGCTTCATTTTGGGGCAGACGCCGCGGTTGTCATGACACCTGGCTGCTCACCTGCACCCCGACGCTCGCGCGGACTGTGTCGCTCTTTGTCTCCCCCCCCCCCACCGCTGCCCAGACAATGCGGTCGCGCGGCTCGGCTCTCGGTGTCACGTGTGAGCTTCTGTTTACAAGCAGTGAAGGTGCGTGCGCGTTTGTCAAATCCGGGGAGGGATTTAACTGCTGACCCCCCCCCCCCCACTCACCCAGATGTTCCGTTCACGATCCGCGATAGATATATGGAGGAGAAATGTTGTTTGTCGTAGCATAAATAAAAAACACAAACGTCGTAAAAGGAATTCAAAATGTTGTCAGACCAGACACGTGGGTGCAAATGTCAATTGTGTAAAAATACTTTTACTTTCCTAGAATAATTATTATTTATTTATGTATTAGATATTTTCATTAAACCAATCAAACGCTCTGAGTATTTCTACAGTACGTTGATAGTGTCTTTCTTTCATTTATGATATTATATGGTATAGTATGTTGTTTCTTTTCTTAGTTACTCTGTCATTAGAGAGATACTTACAGCTGAAGACATTTGTAACCACCTGTGCGTCCTTGGCCAATAAATCAGATTATGAAAAATCTCTTAAACCTTATGCTCAAGTTAAAGCTCTAAGTATGAGCTCAAATGTTTTATTTAAATTAACTTAAGCACAAACCATACCACCAACATTATAATATTTTTTTAAACAATGTAGTGTTTGACACTGTAAATGTAGATGTCACAACACATACACACACACAGAAAACAACCACCATGTGCGAAATATCCACAAAGCAGGTCAAAAATGACTATAGGCCAGAACCAGAGCTATGTCCCACAGTTTGGTCTCCGTTTAAAAGTTTGTAAGTCCACATCTGGACATGTAACATCATCCACACGTTGGGTGAATAATTTTGTTTAGTTTTTTATTATATTCAAATATACACAAACCATTTAATTTAGGGTTCTCTGCTAAGAAATAATCAGTTCGTACATATACAACCTAACAAGAAAGAAGTGAAGTGCATAGTTTTCCCTATGGTACATGAAGGCACCATAATCCCCTTTACTGTACGGGGGCCTTTAATAAACAAAACCAAGAGAGGAATTAAATATACACTCATGTGTTTAGTTGTTAAGTACATTAATGTCGATAATAAATGTGTTAATCTGCCTACATTTACTGTTTGTTCTTTCTTGTCTCCGTCTCTTCCTCTCTCTCTCTCTTGCAGACGTGCACGAGGAGCATAAACATCTGCACGTGGGCAAATCCATGACGCAAGCACGCATGGACCGTGCTGACGTTGTGATTCTGTATGGAAAGCGACTGGGACAAAAGACGTTTAATCGGAAAAATGGAGATGAATGTTTAAACAGATACAAAAAAATAAAAGAAATGAATGCTGTGCTGAATGTTGATGCCGAAACAACCCTACATCTGTTTCACTACTGGTATTGAGGTATTTCGACTAGGTCAGTAAAGTTGCAGACGGAGGGCTGGAAACGTGCTTCCTGTCTTTAAGACTGGGGCCTCTGGTGGTGGAGCGAATGAAAGAACGATGAAGGATCTGAAAAGACTTTAAAAACAGTTCACTGGGTGAAGGCCATACATTATATGTAGGCCTATGTTTATGGCTAGGTTAATACAAATATAAAAACACAGGAAAAGCTCTCTCTCCCTACATATTTCCAGCATAAAAACAAACTCAAGTAGTAAATCATAACGTAATCATTGCTCTTTGGAAATGAGAGAACAAAAGACTTGTATATGACTGTAAATGTTACATTTGGTTTTAGTTTTAGTTAAACAGGCTAAAGGTTTCCTTCCTTTTCCTGAAGACTTACAGTCCTATTTGATTATGTGTTTTTTCCACTAGATGGCAGCATAAGTACATAGGTAATTCTATAATCCAGTAAGAGATTGGTAATCCCATTATTAATGTGTTTGATACAGTCAGAAACGTTTAATTGCAGTCATCTGGTATAGTAAACCAATGTCGCACCTCAGCCTGCCGAGGCCTACGTATAAAGAAACTTGGATAGTAAAAATATCAAGGTTCTAAACGAACAATTTCACGTGGCGACGACTACAACATGCAATTTAATAAGAAATCTTCTGGATCCGTTAATGTCAGCAGTTGTTTAACGGTTGTGAAACTTCATCAAGTTTTTTTAAGAGGGTTATTACAACACTGGACTTAAATTGGTGAGTTTTCCCCCAACAGACACTCCAGCTCCTTCTAAAAAGCACAAAACTCACTCACACAAGCTGTTTTTGTTTAGTTGTAGATTTATTGATTCACGTTTCTTATGCAAGACAACATCAGGCACTTTCAAAGCGTTAAAGCTGTTACTCGCTCAGTAAGGCTTGCAGATGTGATTCATGAAACAGGCGCTCCTTGTGGATTACGACTGGAAAGATAACGTGAGCCTGTCTGTATGTGATACCAATAGAGCAAAATGGTCCTAAAAAGATATTAACTTCAGCATTTAAATCTTTGTGGTATATAAAGGGAAGGGAAGGTGCGAGGATGCCTTCACACACACACCACCTCTCAGCTCAGTGGCCTTTGTTGGCCTTGTCAAAGAGAGCCTTCAGCTGCTCCTCAGAGGTGGCCTCCTTCTGCTGCATCAGGTCAGCGTGACCTTTGGTGACGCCCCAGGCATCGGGCACGGACATGGAGGGGCAGAAAGGACGTCCAGACGCAGGCTTCAGCGTTTCCCAGTAGTCACGACGAGCCCTAGAGAGGCAATTCATTTGAGACAAAGTTAAACCTGGAATTCACAAGAATTTATTGGATATTTCTATTGCCTGTAATTACTGTTTTTTGTTAGACTTCACACTTTCAAAACAACACAGAACCATCTAGTTTATGTTCACTTCACTCCATTTCCTTTTGCCAAGTGAAAGTAACTTAAAAGCATTCACAGTGCAGCGAGGAGAATCTCTACCTGGCTCTGACCCACGGCTTCGTGTGCATCTCCAGGCCACTGCCCCAGCTGCCGTGCTTCTCAGAACCAGCAGGCAGGAAGCCCCTTTCAGGTGCCAGCTCCTCAGCCAGCGCACGGATGTGGTAGGGCTCAAATCCACAGCAGCCGCCGATGTAACGAATACCTGCATTGTACGCTTCCCTGGCGTATTTCTGCATGTCCCATCTGCTCAGGATCCTCGGCTCAAGGCCTGTCAGAAAAGAAGCAGGTTTTATGGGACTCCTCTGTGAACATGATGACTGAGGTGAACGTGTATACATACTGAAGGGGAACTCTGGGAGATCGATGAAACCCTGGCGGTTGCAGTCAGGAGTGTGGTAGGCCAGCGGCTGGCTCATGTAATAAGCCTTCAGTCCGGCCTTCTCCACTCCCTCCTTCATCATCTTCACAGTCTTCACACAGGTCACGGGGTCAAAGTGGCAATTGACGCCCACAATTTGAGCCCCTGAAGAGAGAAAGTGTTTGTTTGTTGTGCCGTTTTAGTCCATTCTTACTCTGATTCTTCTTATTATTGTTATGGGTTATTGGGGTCTAATGATCAGGAGGAGCAGATACTTTAGCTCAACAGGCCCATGACAGGTCATCATACCAGCTTTGACGAGTCTCACAGCACAGTCTCCGGGGGCGACTCCGTTCAGGTCTCCTTCAGGTCCAATACAGAGAGTTGCAGCCACAGGCATGCCGGTGGTCTTCAGAACCTGGACTGCCCACTCAGCCTCTTCCACGTGCTCAAAGTACTACAGAAAAAAAAGGATCATGTGAAGTCTAGCGCCAGTGGCCATGATGTATTAATACCATTAACTGCTCAGTAAAACCTGGACGTTTGATAAGCAACAGTTCATACAAACCGGTGATACTGTCAACAAGTGGCAGAATATAAAACTTACTGCAAGTGAAAATACATTCCAGTGAAAATGGAGGCGGTGCGGACAATCACTTACATGCACAGACAACTGTCTAATGCACCCGCCCCCTACATGAGCCTCGCCATCACAGGAGGAGACAGTTAATGCCAGATATTTGATTATGTCTGGGTGTGCTGCAGATTTACCGTCACCTGTTCATGTCTCTGAAGACTCCAACGTGATTGTCTGCGGCTTTACTGCAAGATGTGCATTGATACTCATGTCTATTTTAAGGAGGGTATATGGTACATCCTCCTGCTCGGAGCCAGAGGTGGGTATATGCAACATTACACCGCAGCTAAGGACTAAAGTCAGGAAAGATCATCGGCACTCTGCCACCATTGTAGAAGTGAGTCCACTATACCTCTGCAATCAAGAAGTCCACTTTTTTCTGGACAAAGACATCGATCTGTTTCTTAAAGGTGGCCTTGACTTCCTCCTCACTCTTGCAGCTGAGGTAAGAAGGGGTCTGGGAGACTCCCCCTGCCACCAGAGCGTCTCCCTCATCGGCCACCTCCCTGGCCAAGTCACAGGCCGCTTCGTTGATTTGCTTCCCCTGAAATGTGAAGAGATTTGATTGAATTCGTGCAGAAGGGTTCCACTTGCCCGTGCCACGCTGCAAGCAGTTGGATGCCAACTCTGCTGTCAGACCCCCACCCAGAGACCTGTGAGCAGCTGCAGTCGCGCAGATTACTCACAGTGAAGTGCTGAGAGTGGCCCCTGTTCTCCAGTTTGTCGTCGCTTGCGTAGAAAGTGAACGTCTGCATGACATTGGAACCAGCCCTCAGGAACTCCCGGTGCAGCTGCCGCACTGGAACAACAGTAACACCGCGCCTAACTGGATTAAACCGTATCTCTTACTAAACGTTGCGTAAAGAAAGCTGTCGTACCCGCCTCAGGGTGCTCGGAGGCAGCCTCGGGTGTCCACGGTCCTGCTTTGACATAACCCCTCTTCTCAAGGGCGAAGACAAAGCCTCCGTCTCCGATCACGACTTGTCCTGCATCCAGGCGCTCCAAAATGCTCTGCGTAAGAGAACCGCACAGTTACCAGGACAGAAATGCGCAAAACCAGTTGGCAGAAAGCGCAAACGCACCTCACACCTCGCACACCCTCACACACCGTGGCTTCAAAAGTTGAGTTGATGCAACAAGTGAGAGTAAAAGTATTGATTCTGCGTCATCCCTGCCCGCGCACTTGCCTTCTTTGCTCCAGCTGGTGCCATGATGGTGCAGCAGTGACAGACCCACCGGTCTCAGATACACTTTCCCTGCGAGCTGGTGAAAGGAGCTGTGCAGGGATCCATGCTGCACTTATAATCAGAGGGCGGGGGGGGGGGGGGGTCTGATGTCACTTTAGGAACCGCCTATTCTAAATTTGATAAATCCTCCTCCTTCTTTGCGTGAGTTTGCGCAAAACAACCTATTGTTCGTGCAGAAACACAGCATTTCATTTTCATTTCTTAGTATGCAGAGGCCCGCTGTTCAGTCTCAGAGAGCCTGTGCAGAGCAAACTGAACCTAACGGATTTCACCGACAGTTTTTCTGCCATCAGCTGAGTAACACTTATGTGGATGAAGATGGGTTGTGAAGTGACAGACGTAGTAGAAACTGCCGTGTTTCCAACAATATAGGAAAAAATATGTGACAAATGAATCAGAGCCAGGAAAAATTACTTTTTTAAACGTTGTATTGTTATTTGCTTCTTTGTTGTTTATAAAATCCCAGAAAATGAGACTGTAACTTTTCTAAAGCTTAATGTGGAAAATCTTCACTTATAATAAGGTGGATTTAAATAGTTGCATTTTTTATTGAAAAAATATTTTAGCAATTAACTAATGAGTCAGATTTTTGTAGTTGTAGCTTTGGCTGTGGGATAACATTCCTGTTCCAGAATAAGATCAGTTCTATGAGTGAGCTCTGTCAACCCTGTCAAACACATAAAGCAAGGTTTTCACAGTAAGAGAGGTTTTCATTTTACTCAGACTAAATACATCTTCAGGGACAAACAGCAAATGTAAGTTCTTTTTTACCACAACGAGCCCGTCACAGTTCAGCCAAGAGCTGACAAACCATGTGGAGACAGACTAATGCAAATAATTAATGTCATCATGGAACAAAGAGAGTCACTAAACCAGCAGAGTAAAGCAGGAAAACCGGCAGAGATAAAAACACTAGGCTTTCATGTGGTTCCCTGCACTCTGATTCTGTACATGCCTCTGATAAACAGAAAAAAACAAGATAAGGAAACATCACTGTGTTTGTTCCATCAATATCTGCTGAACTAAGGGACTTCTCCATCCACACTAATGGACTAAAACTACTATGCTGTCACCACATAACAGTGAATGTAGACTGCTACTCAACGAATAAAGGAACTGAATGCTCTGAAACCTTTCCTGCTTTTCCAGGGCTGTGTGACCTACATTTGCAGACTCTGGCGCAGGAGGAGTTAAGCTGTCTGGGGAGAGTTGGTCGTCGACCTGTGGGCGTGTGACGCGCCTGTCAGCGCAGAAGAGGGATTTTTGTAAGTGCACACAGCAGCACTGGAGTCCAGGGAGTGGAAGCAGCTTGTGCTTTAAACGAAGAATACATTTATTTTCATTTTACCTTAACTATGTCGCGGATACTAAACTTAGTCAATGCCAAATGTCGAAGAGAGTTAGTCGCACACCGAGCGGGTCCCCGGAGGATGATCAGCTGTACTGCACGAAAACGAAGTGAAGACAGGTGGGACAGTCAGTTTGATGCAGGAGGGTTGGTCTTTGGTACATTTCCTTGCACTTAATCACACTTGAGTTTTTAAAGTGCTGGAGCTGCACAGCTTGCATAACAGGTTGTACCCATAAGTTTTGGCCATGGCCCACCATACACGTGCAGGTATGTGAACACGGCGTCTTCGTGAGACGCTGGAAAGAAATCACTCACGATCATTTGTTCCACCAGCAAGGACATGAATCTGATCAAACAAATTCATATTTGACTCATTTAAAGCAACAAAACAAACACACGGCTTCTTAAATGTTTGTGTTGCTCACCTTGGTTTCTTTAGGTTGAGCAGTATGGCATCAATCATTATGACAATTTGTTTGATAAGTAAAGTACAGTTACGTTCATTGATCTTAATAATGATCATTATAATAAAAGGTAATATATATTTCTCTTCCTTTGCTTTCAGCGATGCATCCTCAGTTGTGGGAAAGAGGTGGAAGGACACTGCAGAAACTGTGATCATCGGGGGTGGGTGTGTAGGAGTCAGCTTGGCGTACCACATGGCCAAAGGTGGCATGAAGGATGTGGTGCTGCTGGAGAAGTCTGAGCTGACAGCTGGATCCACCTGGCACGCGGTAGGTTCGCCAAAGTCAGCCCTGTCGTGTGCTTGTCCACAAAATGCACAGAAAGGGGACAAAGTTTTTTGATAAAAGTAAAACTGATTGTATTTCAGATGGCATCTCTGCAGCAACACGTCCTAATGTTCTTAAAACCAAAACATTTCCATTTTAAATCAGTGAAACTTAATGTATGACAGAGAAAAGAAGCTAAATGTCACAATGTAGAAGCTGCATGTTTACTTTCTCTGAATCATCTGTGTTGTTTGTCCTGTTGACTGTATGCAAAGTGAGTTTATCTCTTAGATAAGGTTACTTTTATAAGGTTTAATTTTACTGTCACATGAATATAACGTTGAATAACCCAACTGAGAAAATAAACTATGGAGTACCTCTTCCTCGACAACCCTGTTCACTAAATGTGTTTACAGCCGTTTCTGCTCGATAGTAGCATCTTATGTAACATGGGCAGCTGTCACCTTATAGGTTTACAAGGCGTCTTGAATTCTTGACCCACTTACCCCTCTGCACTGTCCCTCATTCGCTTACAAGCACTTCGATGTTCTACTATTAATACATGTTTGACATGTCGTATTCGGTTACCCTCTTCACCGGGGGCCTATTCCAGCATTCCGGTTTTTGTAGTTGAATAAGAATTTTAAAAAACCCTTTGTCCTGCTACTTTCACACAGATTGATGGAAGAAAAATAATCAAAAGATTGTGGGTATGTAGGGGCGACTCTGCAGCTTCTGGCTCAGTGTTGGGGTTTTTGGCGCTTTGGTTCACTCTCATTGCTCTTGACTGCAACAGGCAGCGCTTTTAGCTTCAATTACTTCATTGTAGTACCTCAGACAGACATATTTAGCAACTAGCTGCTCAACACTGTGGAGCATTTAGCAGGAAAAGAGCTGAATTTTTCATCAGAACATAGTAGAAAACAAAAACATAGCGGTGCTGTGTTAATAGTTTATTTATACTGCCCCCTAGTGACTTAAAGTAATAGCTAATGCTGCTTTAAGTCGGTCTGTAACTATTGTCTTTCATAGAGAGTTGTGTGTTTTTCTTTTTTCAGGCGGGTCTGACAACATATTACCATCCAGGCATCAACCTCAAGAAAGTCCACTATGACAGCATTAAATTATACGAGACTCTGGAGGCTGAAACTGGACAGGTATTGTTTTTTGTTCCTTTTTTTTAAATGCAGCTTTTATGTGAAGATGTGTGATCATTAGTGATTCATGTCACCTTCTCTTAAAGGCAGTAGGTTTTCATCAACCGGGCAGTGTCCGAATTGCTTCAACGGCAGCTCGAGTGGATGAGATGAAGTACCAGATGACCCGCACGCACTGGCACGTGACGCAACAGTACCTCATCGGACCAGAGAAAGTCCAAGAGCTTTTCCCTCTGCTGAACGTAGACAAGGTCTGTATGAAACACTGGAACCGTACACAGGTCACTGCAGAGCTTTTATTCTTACAGACTTTGTGGGTTAATGATTGATTGGTGGATGAAATAGTCAATAATGATCAACCGCATGTTGCCTGTTTTTAAGATACAGTTTCCGTGATGAAAAAGCACCTATTCGCTTTCTTGCTGACAGTTAGATAATAAAATAAATACCATATCATCTGTCTATGTTCCAACACTAAGTCCAGGTATCAAGACCAAATTACTCTTTCTGCACAAGAATTGTCAAAACTATTCCCTCACTTACCGGGTATCTGTAAAGTCCAAGACAAACCTATCAGTTTGGGATCTTCCAGTTTTGCTCTTGATGACTGATGACTTTAAACTAAAAATGTCAGTTATCCATAATCATGATTATGTGCTTGTTGTTATATTTTCAGGTGCTGGCAGGTTTGTACACTCCAGGAGACGGCCACATCGACCCTTACTCTTTGACTATGGCTCTGGCAGCTGGCGCTCGTATGTACGGCGCCCAGATCTACAGCCGAGCCCCAGTCACCTCCCTCAGCCCAACTGCTGATGGCAAGTGGGACGTCGAGACACCTCATGGAACAATCCGCACAAATCGCATTGTCAATACAGCAGGTTTGTACAGAGACATACACTACATGCCATGCTAATACATAACTCAGACTCTGTGTTTCTAATAAGATGCAGTAGCCATATTTAGGATCTTGGCTTGAATAGAATATACATTTTCAGTAAGTTTGATTTAGCTACTGTAAACATTTCCTTCTCTTCACTTCATTCTGGCATCATACTTGAACTGAGTTCATTTGGATTGTTGCACCACCATCACACGTTTCATCCAGCACATCGCAGACTTTGCCAATCTCTTTGCTCTACAAAACGAGTTATCTGTTTGCCACTGAAGCAGAGTTAAAGATGAAGAGCTTTAGGCTCAAACCAGGTCATACCGGTTCTTTTGTTGGGAACATCACTTTTAATCAGACGAGCTTCAGGACTTCGTTCTGTTAGCCCCGTCTCTCGCCTCTGCTTGCACTTTTGTGTAGAAGATATCGAGCAACACACACATAAAGTATTAATTTAAATGACATGCATATTTTGCATTTGTCACGTTTGTTCTGCAGCAACAGGTAAAACTGAATTAATGAATTATAAGGAGTAGATATTCTGCAGCTGCATTCACATCATGGACCTCATTGGGATGTGAATGTGCTTCCTTCACCCCTGAATTTGCACATTCTGTACTGTGGCTTGAGCCAGCTATGCTGTGGCCCTGCTGGCCTTCTGCCTTCACTGTGTTTAACAGCCAATCCAAACAGGCCAACAGTTCAGACCTCATCCAATCTTGAAGCAGCAGCACACGCACACCTCCTGGCACAACTTTTTTAGAGTTTTGCTGTTGCTCGTTTGATGCTCTTCTTTTGTTTGCATGAACTAAAATGTCAAAGTGATGTGGAAGAGTTTGAAACATGCAGCTTAACTGGATGTGACTATCTTGTGAATGCTCGTTGTGGACATAGGTTGTTTTATTTATGTGAACCTGATTGACCCCGTTCGTCAATGCTCTGTTTCTGGGTAACCCAGTGAGTATTCACTGTGTGCAGACATCTGGTTTACATGTCCTTCAGCATGAAGCTTGATCTAACGTTGTGTGTACGCAGCATCGCTGCCGATAAAGTTCTGCTGAGCACGTTATATGTTTCAAGGCTGCAGACTTGAATGCACTTAAACAGAATAACTCCATTTTGAAACATAAGTGAGCGGTGGGAATTTGTGTCAGTCTTATCCTGGGTTTGTTGATTTGGTTTATAATTATCGCTCTTGCAACACATGGCTGAAGATAGCAGCTGGCTGGCTCTGGACTCACACTGCTGGTCACAGTGGCTGAGATGGCATACAGGGATTTCGTCCCACACACAGATTCAAAACACAGCATGTTTGTTGTGCGGCTGTTAATGTATAAACCAGGTTAAGTTGTGTGTTGTGTATTCCCAAACGTTTTTTAATGTGCATACAGTTGTAGTGTGATCCCAATATACAGTATTTAATATTCCAGGATCTGATGAAAGCAGCATAGTTCATTCATAGTTTACATTAACAATTAAGTTTCTTCATGAGATGAATGCATGTCTGTCCC